>WBMZ01005219.1:41874-120148 GCA_013400975.1 Atrichornis clamosus
ATTATTTATTTTTCCAGGTGGAAACCTTAAATGTGGTCAAGGTGCTGTGTGTCTATTTCTGGAATACTGATCTCTGCCTCTGTTACAGGACGCCACCTACCAAAAATTGGCCCTGCATATTTACTTGCATTGGTGCTATGTAGCTTAAATCACTTGGATGGAAGAGCAAAGTGCCATTTGCACTAAGACACAGCTTTTGTACTGGCCTGGTGTTTGTACCACAAACAGAGCTACGTGAGAATAACAAGCCACTTTCTTTTGCAACATTGGTCTTTTTCCTCTTTTGCTCTTATGTTTTCTGCCTTAACATGTAACCAAAAATAAAGAAAAGTCTCTTGTCACTTGCAAGGGTTTTAGTGGTGGCAGTATGATGGCCCTGGAAAGGCATATATTAAAAAGCTTGGTGGGGTTGTAAGCTTTTTGATTAGTAAAAGATTTATTTCTCATCTGTGGGCATAAAAATTCTGTTACACATGAACTCATTAAGCAGATTAAAGAAAGCCAACCAAGCTGGCTGTGAGCATAGTGCTGTTTTCACATGAAACAAGGGGGGATGCACAGGCAATTCACTTATTATACAGTAGGCCGTAAAGTTCAGCAAAAGGCTTGTGCCTCCCAGCACTGCTTCCATTTTAGGGGCCAAAAATCCAAATCTGAAAGCACAGGTAAAGTTTGTAACCTCATGTTTCTAGAGAGGGGGATTAATGCGGAGGGCAGGGCAGCACAAGGTACAGAATGGGGCTGACTGAAGCATGCAGGAGGGGTCACCTTCTGCTCCAGGAGGCTGCAGCCACCTTGGCTTGCAGGCTTCCTGATAATGCATCGGGGGCTGGACGCTGAGCCGGCTGGGGGGAAAGCGAGGGGAGCACCTGGACGTGGGTGGGGGTCCGTGTGTGCAGTGGCTCCATCGCGGTCGGTTTTGCTGTTGCATAATGGTGTGTTTGCTCTTGCAGCGTGACCGAGGCACGTGCTGGGCCGGCCATGGGCAGGCAGCTCTGCCGTGGCACTGGAGCAGCTCCAACACACCCATGGGAAGCGGCATATGGGACAGCATGTTGCTGGATGCTCCCACACAGGGTGCTGCTGCTGGGCCGGGGTCCCATCCTCCCAGGGAAATAAACATTGCAAACTGCCCGCCGTGGCTTAAACCGAGCCTGCTCAGAGCCTGGGATTGCAGGCAAGCTTTTAACCAGACTGTGCAGAGCCAGCCATGTTTTTCAAGCAAGCATGTCCAAGCCCTGTGGCAGAAGTAAAAAGCGTGGCAATGTTTTTTCTCTCTGACAAAGTAGAGCTGTTGCAGATGCCACCGAGAAGATCAGTGTTAAACAGCTTGTAGCAACACACTTGCCACAGCCAGAAGTGGTCTGTGGAAAGCTGGGTGGGAGAAATATCTGCATGCCTGTGCCAGGAAGATCTTTTGCTTAAGGGAGTTGGGAGAATTCTTACCTGGAATGGCTACAGGTATAAACTTAAGGAGTTATGGAAACAGTTTTTATAACTGCCCTAAACAACTGTTGTGCTGTGGTTGAGAGTAGTGGGAATATAGGATACTGTGAATAATAGAAAGAAAAAACCCACCAAAAAAATCTCTCCAAGCAGAATGAAAAACCCTGACTGCTAGAGGGTTTCCAAATCTCAGCTGGGTGTCTGTGCACGGTATTTTCTTGTTGTTCCATGTTCTGAGAGGGCTTATTAAAACCAGCACAGTGCTGCAGAAGGTCTGGCCCACAGGTCAGATTTTCCTGGACCTGCAAAGTCAGGCCAGAAATCAAGACAGTTGTGACAAACCCTGCCAGATGTGAACTAACCCCCGAAAAGGAGTTGGAGGTGCTGGTGCCACTGATCTGCACTCTGAGGAGCCTGCCCAGGGCAGGGGTTGGGTTTCGCTGCCAGAGCTGTGCAAACACCAAGGAGACAGAGGTGTCCTTTCTGAGGATGATCTAGAAAAAGAGAGTTGTTTTCCTCTTTTCTGAAAATAGATCTTGCCTAAACAAACTGCTAGTACTTTAAAGAACACCTGACAACCAGCCTGGCTTTTACAGCACACTGGGATTTAATGTTGAGTGAAGGCTTGGTTCACTTTCGGTGGTTGCTTTCTCATTAGAATTGTGCTAGGGAAATGCGCTGTCAGTTCAGCAGGGAGAGAAATTAGACTAATCCTTTGGGGATTTTCATGTTCCTACTCTAAGACATTGCTTCATTAATGAAACAGAGGAAAATAGGGGATTTCAGAATTATTTTTTACAAAAGAAAAGCTGATAAGATGAGCTTGTAACGAATTTTAATTTTGAATGAAGAACTGATATGAATTAACCAAAATATTGTTCAGTAGTCTTGAATTTTGATCTCTGTAGGAAAGGTAACAAGCATGAATATATATCAAGACCAGAAACCTGAGCTGGAAAATCACCTTAGGACAACCCCTATACGCTCCACAAGTTACAGCTTCCAACCCCCCATGGCTACTTATACAGCAGAAACATGAATTTGTGTTTGTCCTTGCCCACCCAGTTGCTGCTCATCTGTAGGTATGACATCTGCTCCCAGTCACTGGAAGCCAAAATCTCTCATTTTCCTCATGCTGTTTCCATCACCTAGCTCTAAGTAGGTTTCACTGGGGGTTTACATGTTTAAAAGCTTTTCCTGTAACTTATCTTCAGTTGTATTAATTGACAAGTTCTTTAGTTCTTGCTAGTGTTTCACTGAGCCTGAGCTGCCTAAGAGGAAAATAAATGTCACTGCCTTCTCTAGGACAGCGGGACTTTGTGAGCTTGCAGTTGAACTGAGACATCCCTTGGGATTGCCTTACAGGCAGAAAAAGTCCTGCAGACTGCATATTAAACTTCCTATTTTTAACTTTATGTCAGGTTTAGAGAGCATAGCAAGACAACCCGATTTTCCCCTGAGGATTCAAGTAGAAATATCACTGTCATTTCAGTTCACTACTTGGGGATAATTAATTACCGCTGAGGACAACTAATCATTTTAAGAATTTTTTTTTTTTTTGAGAAGGACAAGAACACATACAGGGTAAAAGTCTCTGGCTGACCCCACATGGGGCCAAACCAAGGCACTGTGATGTATGAAATATAATAGTTATTTTCTGCCCTGAGCCTTCTTGATTCAGAGTGGATTTGGTGGTGTTTGGGTTCCTTGGTCCTGTCTTTGATGGGTGAAACCATAGCTCAGTTGACATGGACAGTTTGTTCAGTAGTGGTTCCTGATTTCAGGTGACTGTGGAGAAAGCTCAGCCTGTGGCAAGAGCCAGAAGGGCTCAAAACCATATAAATGATTTGTTCCTGCCATGCTGCTGCTTGGGCAATTGAGGATGCAAGGGCCTTAAACTTCCTGGCTTTCTTCTCCATCAGGCCAGCACCATGAGCCCATCCAGAAAGAGGTGTGACAGCAGCTGAGGTTGGCTGAAAATCCTTTGCTGTGGGTGTGATGGCTCAGGACTGAAAGATCTCGAGGTGCTTAAACCTCTCTGATAGCAGCTGCTGCTCTCCTACCTATCATCCCATACCGATTGCTGGATGCTCTCTGTGTTGCAGAGCCAGCCTTCTAATGACGTGGTAAAAAGGAGCTTGATATGAACTGCTTTTTGCCAAGTTCAGCTGTGTTCTCTCTCTGGTCTTGGCAGACTTCATTGCTGTGATCAACATATCCCCAACTTCAGGAAAAGAAGGGTGATTCTTTTTCCAGAACTCTCAGCCATGTCAGAGGTTTACTGGAAGACAACACCAGTGTTCAGAGACCCTGTCCCCTTCCCCACACCCTCCCTGAATGTATCTTGCCCGAAGCATATTTCTGCTGGTGCTACTGGTACAAGACTGCAGCTTTATGGTGGCCCACTCATTTTAATCCCATGGTAGTTTTGAGCCCTGATAGCCCTCTGAAATGTCACGTGTGACACTTCTAGGTGGCAAAGCAGGGGCACACTGATGAACCAGGGGGCAAAAATGTGCTTAGTTTCAGGGTTTGCCCTCTGACCTCAGGATTACCTGCTCAGATCCTGATGCTGTTGGGTGTTTGTTCTTTCAAATATCTGCCAGGGCTTCTGAATATACTTGCCATTGCTTCTGTACTGACTGCTAGGGCAGTTTGGAAAAATTGTCTGGATGAGGAGAAGCAAGAGTCCATTCCTAATGCAGCCAAAGAGACTTCTGTGTTGCAAGAAGTAAAAGGAGAAGCAGCTGGAAGGCTTTCCTGAAACTCCGATGATTCTAGCTCTCCAGCAGGATGTTAGAAGGTATCTATTTTCCTGTTTAATTATTGTGTTTTACAAGCCCATGAAAATCATAAAAGTATTTTAGAGTTTCTCAAGCTCTGTTCCAAAAAACCCTGTAACCACCAGAAGTTGTGCAGTCACAGGTGTTTGGGGGCTGCTCACTGGACAATCCTTTTCTGCCAGCACAGGTAGCCAGCACCAGCACTGCTGGTGAGCCTGAGGATGAGGAAGGAGGGAAGATAGGCATGCTTAGTGTGCCCGAAGAGGCTTGTCAGGGTCAGATACTGTCCTTGAATCATCGTGGTGCATGTCCTAGGCAATCTCACTGGTTTAATGGTGGATTTACTCAAGGGTGATGTAAATCCAGATTTTTTCTCGTTGTATATCCATCTCCTCTGACCTACTTGTTCTTAGAGCATCAAGAGCTGTGGTGTGTACACAGGACAATAGGAAAAAGCAAAGGGTCAGTGAAGTCAGAAAGACTTGTTTTGTAAAAGTGATACTGTAGTTCTATAATATTTAGACCATTGGCCCAGTTGAGGATTGGTCTGCTCCAGTAGTGCATGCACAGCATTTCAGTGCATCCCAGTGCCCTGCCATCCACCTTGTGAGCTCATCCCAGGGCTCCTACTGAGGAAAAACATCATGTCCCTCAAGTGGGAGAAATCAGGTACTGGTGGTACTTACCCAACAGGCTCATCATGCCCCTGGTTGCTTTTCTTTTTCTCCTTTGGCCACGGTGTAGGTGTTAATGTAACCCACAAACCTCTCAATGCGTGTCATGTTGTGACTTCCATACATATGTACATGGCAATTATATGGATTGATTTCCAATAAACAGACACTTCAGAGCTAGGTGGAACATATTCTGGTAACATGTCAGATCAAGAATGCTTTATAAATTAATCTTAGCTGTGACATGTGGTGTGAGAGTATCTTATGAATAAGTTAGACTGCCTGGGATCAAGCATTGCTCTCTTTAGGTCATTGTAAACGTAACAGAAAAGTCAGTTTTCTACCTATATTGTAACTTGCCTAGGGAAGTGGGGCAGACTGTATGGCGGGAAGGAACACAGGCTAGTGGTAAAGAAAACAGTCAGATAAAATTGCCTGGACACCTTTTCAGACAAAACTCTTTCTAGACTTAATAGGTGATACTTTGGTTTCTCAGCACAAATCCCAAATAAACTTTCTTTTTACACTGTCCCTGGTTAACCTGGTGTTATCTAGTCTGGCTTCTCTGAAGGAGATTCATGATGGAGTAACCTGGTGGTTTTAAGTGTTCTCTGTAAGTGCAGCCTATTCTGCAGCAAGTTCAGCTGCAATGGATATTTGGGGTTTTGATATCCAGGTGTTTGGAATTGTGTGCTGAGGAAGCTCAGAGAATAATCCTAGCATGAAAGTGTGTCTCCAAGTGGAAGATCCCTTATTTTGCAGGCACTTAAGTAGAAAATATGACCGCCTGTGTGCCCAGATGTCTGTCACGTACCATCCAGCTGGTGTCCTCTCCCGCCTGGGGACTTCTTGGTAGACTGAAGTGGTGCTTTAGCATCTGACCTGAGTGAGAGGTGAAGTGCTCCATGGGCAGGGACAGTGTCATAGCTGGGTCTTCTCTTCATTCATGCAGCAAAAGACTGCTGCAGGTGCTTTTGCTGCAGATGACTTGCTCAGCCATGGCTGCTTTGCTGGCTGCCTGAATTTTGTCCAGAGTCTGCAAATACTGCCAACAGATGCAGGAGCTGGGTTTTTTTCCTGCGCAGGATTGAGGACAGCAGAGCTTTTACATAAGTAAAGTTTATTCCTGCATGCATGCATGCAAGCCCCAGTGGTGGCTCTTACTTGCAGCTGGCTCTAGCCCACTGTTAATCAAATTCCTGAGTTCCTTGTTCTTTTTCCTGTCAAACCTGTGCTGAGCTGACTGGGTTTTTAGCAATAGTAAATCTGTAAGAAACACTAATAGAGAGCAGCTGTTATTATCTCGAGAGAAACATCAACATGCATCTTCCCTCAAGGGATTTTTTGTTTCAAAGCCAAGAGAAAATGTTTAGACGTTTGTGGAGAGGGGTCTGATTAAAATCCCTCTCCATCTTCACAACTTGCTAAGGAGGTGCAAAGACCTCCCTGGCTAGCTGCTCTTTCTTCCTCCCCTTGCTGAGAACCTTGTACACCATGTTCATGAACTTCAAGTGCCCTCTTAAAATCCATATTCCTGCTGGGAACCTGCTTTGAAGCCATCTTGTGCGGATCAAGCCTTTCTAATTTCTAGGTTACGCGTATTCTTGGCCATATTTATCTGCACTGGGCTCCAGTGCTGTCCTATAAATACCTCGGGGAGGATCATATTCCCTCTTGCATTCTTTGCTGGGTTTAAATGGGCCAAGCTGCTTTAGTCTCTGTCGTGCACAGCTCTGCTGGCGGCCGGTCCTGCTGACCCTGCTCTGCTCCTGCTCCAGATGGGCTCCCTCTCCCCCGAACACTGTAATGCAAGAAAGCCACTTCTTTAAGTATAAAAGTCTTTCAGGTTGATTTCAGGTTGACAAGCTTAAAGATCAACATCTTGTCTGGCATAAGGCTGGAGTCTGCAAATTCAGCATTTGGACTTAAATAGTTTTTCATTTTTCACACATTTTTAAAAAATTGCAGTATACACAGTAAACAGATGATGCTCAGCAGGGGACTGCATAAGCTGCTTTCTGTTGTGTATTGCTCTCAGTGATGGATGAAATTAGGCTTCAAGAGTTACTGGCAACCCTTCCCCAGATCTGTGGCAGGGGATGTTTTTTGGTGATTTCATTTTCAACTCTTGTGCCATCACTTCTTAAAGTGCCTCTTTAGCTCTGCCAACCTTCACAGAGGCTGAGGAATGTAGAAACACTTGGATCCAAATACCTTAAAGGGTTTATGAAGTTCAGATCGAGCTATGAGCCTGGCAAGTGCCAACTAATGGAAGCTGTCACAGTAGCTGAGATTTATGGTTGGTATTGTCCATTATCTCTCTGACCGTGTCCAAGGGCCAGTGCCTCACCAGACCTCTCACAAAGCAGCCACAGATCAATGCTTCTGTAGGAAAAGTGTCTTCCCAACCTCCAATATTTGGCTTATTCCCTTAAGCAGGAGTGTTATTCTTCATAAAATGTGTCAGCCAGTACCTTTGGAATTCTTTTCTTATAAATAGATGATCCGTTGTGGATTTGTGCCAGTCTCTTCCAATATAAGGCACTATTACAGTGAGTTTCAAAGGTTGTTACAGCTCAATTGTGTAAGGAGAAAATTGGGAAAATTTTGGAATTGCTGTAATCCGGTTTCAAGTCAGACTTCTTTAAATTTATGATTTTTTTGGGGAAAAACAAAGTTGCACATAGTATTGTGCAACACATTTAATGAAGGCTGAGACTTTTGTAATACAAGTTTTTCTTTGCTCATTTAATATACCACCAGAATTGCATTAATTTATTAAGGTTCATATTAATATCCTTAGTTCCACTTTATTACTGAACCTTAAATTAAGCTCAAATAATTGGTAGAATAAAAGATTACCAGGAACATGGAGTTAAATTATTTCTGATGCTTCTCTGGAATGAGTGGATGTGAATGGAGCAGCAGTTTTGAGGTGACTGGTTTCCGTAGTTGGTATAAGCATGCTTTTAATTAACATTTTTGCAGTGCTTTGAAAATGTAAATTGCTCCAGGAATGTTAAGTATCATTATTATGGCAGTCTTGAAAAGTAATAGCTTAATCTATGAAATTGAGTCCATTCTTTAGGATTACAAGTGGGACCATGATGTGGCTGCTGGAGTAGCAAACGGCAATTCAGGACACTTGGTTCTGCTCTTGGGGCTTTTGGGTGAGGTCTGTCTGAGGTCAGCTTGTGGCTATTCACTGCTCAGTGAAAAGTGACCTGGAGGAAGGGTAAGGAAGATGAGGACAGCTCTTTCATGGAGAGCTATCAAGTTGCTCAGTGAATTAGCACAAGGAAATGGTACGCAAAGTGTTACTTGTAAAAGCAGGCATTTGGACACAGAGAATTGAGAGGATGGCCTATTTCTGGGAAGCAGAAAGTCTGAAAAGGCCCAGGGCCACTCAGTGGTCAGGTGAAGCAAAGCCCTCAGGACTTAACCTTAGCACTCTGTGTTCCCATCCCTCATGCCTGGGGTTTGGGTGCAGCCCCAGCAGCCGAGTCCAGCCCAGGGAGCTCTGTGCTGGTAACTGAGCAGAGCAAATGCTGTCTGTGGGAGGGCAGGCACAGAAATCTGGAGAAGTAGGAAGGTGAATATGTTTTCTCTGAAATTAGCACTGGTGAGATCTCTTGTAAAATTCCTGAGGCAGCTTCTGATACCTGTAATTAGAAAAAATATATTGGGGGGAAAAAACATATCTGAGATAAGTCAGAGAATAGCATGAGAATGATCTTAAGGCATGACTTATAATGAGAGCCTGCAGGAATCTGATTAATTGAAGAGTGATTTGATCTGTCTGGTGTCTAGATGGAGAACAGTTTTTAATGTACTGCAAGATCCAGTGGTTGGAAATAAAAGGTAGGCACATGCTGACCAGAAATAAAATGAGGTTTAACTGTGAGGCTAATTAGCCATGGGAACAGTATCTGATACTGAGGATTCTGGTGATCTCTTCATCACTAGAAATGTTAAAGTGAAGATTGAATGCTTTTCCACTCCAGCTTTCATGGAAATTGATTCAGGACTATGTCTTGGTCTATGTTAGGTACAAGAACCCAAACAGGTAACAACAGTGGCCTTATTCATTCGCTGTGCTGCTTTGTCCAGGTTTTATGGGGAATGTTGTAATTCCAAGTACTATCAGTGAAGTCCCAGCTCTAGGGTAGTTCAAAGGCAAAGTTCTGACTGAAATTGTCAAGGTTTCTCATACGCTGACTTCTAAGAGTGTTGAATCCCCCCAAGTCTCTTCATTTCAACTGGAGTTTGCTCAGCAGCTGTGAAAATACACCAGTCAGCTGGAAAAATAATTGTCTCCAGAACCGGAGGGCAAGAAAAACCATGTCTTCAAATCCACATCTACAAATTTTGCCTTATCCTTGCTGTGAGGACAAGGCTAGGTTCCTGTGAAACAAGAGTTAATATTGACCATTATCTCCCAAGGATATGTACGTGACCTAAGGAGGATTTGGAACAGGTCTCACAGAAGGGGGGCTGCACTTGCACCCGTGCCCCCGGCGCTGCCGGCGGCTGATGCTCGCTGTGCTGCCTGACGCAGAGTGGCTGAGCTGACCTGCTGTCTGGCCAGGAAACACGAGGGCTGTCTTGCAAAAAGGAAAAAAAAAACAGTTGGGATTTGGTGTGCGTGTTGTCTGTAAACTCTTTTCTGTAAAAACCTGAGGAGAGGATGTGTGAATGTTGTATCCGTGTGTTGCTCCAGGCTGGGCAGAGCAGGACTCTGAACAGGCAGTGCTGCAGGAAGGGGCTCAACCATCAACTCTTCCTATTTTCTTGGTTTGTTTGCTTTGGTTTGGTTTCAGGTATTTTTACTTGTTTCCATTTGTTGGGGTTTTTTTCTTTTTGTTTGTTGCAGGGGGTTTTTTTTGGTGGGGGGGCGCGATTTGTTATTATTTTGTTTCAACTGTAAACTCTGTTTTTAATGGCAGTTCCACTGAAACAGCTTAGTCTGAATGAGCTGGTGTTTTGCAACAGTGGCATTTTTACCTAAGTGGTTCTTGGTAACACCAGAATGGTCCCTGGTCAAGGGGGAGACCATTGGAGGTCTGCAGCCTCTCACAGGGATGGAGATGGCTTGAGGCAGGTCAGCTAGGCAGGGATGGGAAGGTTGTTCCTTGCATTAGTGTGCATGTTCCCCAGAGCACAGTGAGAGGATAAGGGGGTTTGTGTTCCTGACGTTTCCCTGGTTTGCCTGAATTAGTCTCTGTCATCAGGGTATCTGCTAAGTGAGGGACATGGCTGTTAGTGCTCTCTGGTGTGGTGCAGCAGCCAAAGAACTAATTGTCGTCAGAAGGTGACAGTATCGAAATGAGACCCTGTGTGCACAAAGTGCTTCTATTTGCATACAAACTGCCTAACCCAGTATTAATGGATACATCTCGCATACATGGGAACCTAAGCATGACCAGTCACTCCAAATGAACAGGCATCAAAATCTGACCTATTCAAAGTCACACGGTGAAGCAGGCAGCTAAAGCCAAGAATAGATACAGGGTCCTGAACTTCCCCAACCTCTAGAATGGGAGCCAAATTTCATCTCTCACTTGTAATTATGGTCAAAGCCTGGGCTGGAAATGAGAAACACTGATTTCTGTTTCTGCTCTGCAGTAGATTTACTGAATGACCTTGGTGGAAAACGCGTCCTTCTGTGTCTCAGTTTACCTTCCCACTAATGGCAATAATTGTACTAGTACACAACAAGCTTTAATGGACTCTGTTGCTGCACCTACTGAACTTAATGGCTGTCCTTGCAATGGGAAGAAGACCGGATGCAGTGTTTGTAGAGTGTCTGGATGAAAGGATGTCGCAGAAGTGAGACAGATACTGTTTGTTTAACATATGGGCCCAGATAATAGCCACATGTGCTCAAGTTGATGGCTCACATGGACAGCAAGAGATGACAATTCAGTCTGGAGAACAGCAGCTGTCTCAACCCTCCTTGAGCTGCTGCTGTGTGCATGTGTGATCTTACCTGGCCCAGGTGCTGCTGGAGCACTTGGGGGAAGGTAAGGGTAGAGGATGGAATTTTTAAGAAATCCAAGACCCAAATCTGTCATTAATTCACTGAGATGGGTGTGTGCTAGACCTTGATACTACTGCGCGGTTGAGCAAATATGGTATGTGGAGAGCTCCTGGCTGAGCAGGGTTCTGTCTTGTGCCTTGTTTTTCTCGTTCATTCCTCCAAGGTACTTGGTTCTTAAGTATGCAGAAACTACTTGCAAAGATAAAGCTGAACACTGACTCACTGTGGTTCATAATGCTGAGTTAGAGGAGTTATCAGTCCCAGCACCATGGAATGAGTGCAGCATCACTGGCTGCTCTGCGTTCCATCCTGTGCATTGCAGTGGTCTGGCTGGCTCTCCCAAAAAGGTGAGCTACTGTTGTACAGTTTATCTGATGTGTTTCCTGGTAGCTGGTGTCACCAAGTGGAATATTTCTGGCAAGTGGAATAATGTTTCTCTGTTCTGTTAGTAGATGAGGTCTAAGCACTACTATCAGTTTACGCCTTTTGTGCTGATTCTTTGCTTCCTAGGCCAAGGGGAAATAAATCACCATTCAATCTGCTGACCAACCAAAAGTCTGTTCAAGTAAATTATCCCGCTAAGACTATTGCCGTGCATTTTACTTTTCAGTTTTTCAAAACCTGATTAAGAAGTTCCTATTTTGAAGTATCTGTGTTGGTCAGGTTTCAGTGCATCAGTACCTCCTCCCTACAGCACTGGGGATCCCTAAAGCCATCAGTTATTGATGAATTGTTGGTTTCCATGTTCAGCAGGGGACTGTGGATGCCTGACAGAGACATGCAGCTACATCCAAACCTGTGTTACTGCTCTAGTTTGTCAGGAACTTAATTACATTCCATTGATTTTACCAGGTGAATAATTGTATGCTAAAGACAACCTCCATCCCAAAAAGCATATAACTTGGAGAGGACAAAGGGAGATTTAAGCCTCCAAAGTTCCTGTGTCAGGTAGCAGTTGACGTGTTCTGTTCCTCCTATCCCAGAAGAAGGACAGGATTGTTTCTTTGCCATTATGAAGCGTTACACATTCACATACACCCTCACCACCACTTTTTTTTTTTTATTATTCTAAAATGATTTTCTTACAAAATTGCCCTTGATCTCCAGCCTTGAGACACTGATGCATATTTATAACCCTTCCTCTGTACTTTCTTCTCACTTGACTTTACCAAATCCCAGTCCTTGTCTGAGTTGGCGATATAAAGCACAAGCTGCAGCCTGAGTGGGAATGAGGACTGGAAGGACTTTTGCTTTGCCTTTACTCTGTTCTACTTTGAGCTCCAGATGTATATAAGGGCATCATTTTACTGCCTGCTAATGAAGACATTAAGTGGGATGTACCCTGTGCTTAGTCAGACCCTTCCAACTCCAAGACACCTGGTTGACTGTCACTGCACAGCTTGCTGAGGTCCTCTCTGGGCAAGCAATAAGTGGCAGAGTCCCCCAACAGAGTTGTCCCACCCCCAGATTCTTTCCAGAGATATACCTGTAAGAGATTGCAGAGCAGAGGCCAACTCTCAGCCAGTGTTGATTGTCACAGCGCTGTCACCTGATTCAGTCTGCCCTCACAAAGGACTTGTGCCTCGCTGTTTGGCGGTGAATGAGAAGTTGGGATTTGTCAGACAGCTCCCAATCTCTGGAGTCACACTGGGGAAATTGGGCATCTCAGCCCAAGCAGTGTGCAAAGCCTGCACAGTGTCCGAGGCCCAGGCTGTGGCAGTGAGGGTGCTGACAACCTCACGGCTTCCTCTGGAAGGGTCCCTCTTCTCCCTGACAAGCAGAGCAGGACAGCATCACATCACCAAGACGTGGGGTTATAATTCAGAAATTCCTGCACTGGAATCCCAGGGATATTAAAACAGTGCTTCGGGTAGGTGAGAGGTTGTTAGGAAGAGTTGTAAAAGCACGTTTTGCATCCTGCCCTTGGATGCAAAATCCATGTGCTGACGGTAGAGAGCGTTTGTATTCACATGATTTTCCAAGCTCTGGTGTTGAATGCTGTGGAAGAAAGTGTTTGCTGCTGTGTTTTCAGGCAGGGACGAAGTGCAGGGTGGTCTAGTGAGCTGCTTCCTGAAAGCTGCTCTTAGAGATGGTTTTTATTGGGCTCTTTTGCTTGTTCTCTGCTTGTGCAGAGATAGTCAGATAACTCTGTGTTTTCTTTCACCTGCTAGTGATGCAAGACAAAACCTGATTCTCTGCACAGGTCTCAGCAAAAGGCTTGGTTGTAGTTTGGCAGGTGGGTTTCTGCCTGCTGGTCCTTGTAACTTAAATACTTCTGGTGTCTGCTAGATATGAAGCAAATTCACACAGAGAAACACTGCCTGCCTTCAAGAGTGTCTGGGTTTTGGGGTTTTTTTGTTTAGTCTTAGTTTGGAGGGGGTTTTTGGTGTGTTTTTTGTTGTTGTTAGTTTTGGGGGTTTTTAACTGCAAAATAGGTATTTGCTGTGGCTTGGACAGGGACATGCCTTTTCCTTTTCTATCTGACCTGTCCATGTGAGGACCTTGGCTTCCTGTTGTCTGGGGATGAAAGAAAAATGTCCCTCACGAGCTGTGCTGCTGAGCTGTCAGCCAGGAGTTGCTGCATGGGTGTTCTCTCCTCCCCTTCTTTGCGCTGTGCTGGTGCTCCAGTGGAGCTTCTCTTCTTGGCAAGGCTTCTCAAGAAGTCTCTGAAGGCTTGGGAGGCCCTTTGCATCATGGGCTTCATTCAATGGCACAACAGATCTTTTGATGGTGCGATGATAATTCAGGTCTGGTGCCGAACGGGGCACTCCAGCTGGTGCCAGAGATCAGCTGTTGGGCGCTGGCTGAGCACAGTTAGGGCCAGCCCACCGAGTTCACCAGCTGTGCCAGTTCAGTGGTGGCTGCACGCTTCGTCAGGAGCCACTGCCTTCTGAGAGCCATGGAAGCGATCATCTCCACTGGGAAGCCTGTGGAAGATTTCTGAGCTTCTCCTGTGGAGCAGGTGTGAATTGTGAAGAAGTAGGGTCATCTTTAGTTAAGTGCCCTCAGCATCAATCAGATACCAATATTTCAGCTCCCTTCCCTGGTGCCTTTGGAGGCATCCGACATCCATCAAATAAAGCAGTCTCCAGATGGCCCCAACATATGGTCCATGTCTCGGAATAGCTGAAATCTAAATGCTTGCCTCCTTGGGAAGCTGCAGCCCCTTGCTGAGTCTCAGCATCCAAGGGAGATGCCTGCTGCTTTAATCAATGTGTGTTCCATTTTTTTTCTGCTTTGTCATAGTCATAATAATAAGCAAGTCTCACTTCAGCATCCCTAGCTGCAAGAACCTTTCTGTGCTTGAAATACTAAATGCGTGTCAGTCCCTTTCTCTCCTCTTATCTTTTCCCTCATCACTAGGACCCTACTGATCTTCTCAATCCTCACAGCACTAATTACCCTCCTCTTCCCTCCTGGTATTGCTGCTTTCCCTTCCTTCCTTCCTTCTTCTAATCTCTTATTTGTATCAATCGCCAAAGGCAGAGTAAATATCAATAAAGCAATTCAAGCCACTCATGGTGTTTCTAAGGGCTGCCCAAGCTCCTACCTGGGGAATGGCAATTAGTGATGGCTCTTATTGGTCTGTCCCACGTTGTACCAAAGTCTGTCTCAGTCTGTCATGTCTTCATTCTTCTGTGCTCACTCAGCTTAGCATTGTGAAATGGCAAACCAATTCCTGAACCTCCTGGAATAGGCCTCCAAATTTGTGCTCCCTTAAATATTCTATCTAATTTGATGCTGTAGTCCTACTGTGCCTAGGAGTGCTACCAGTATAAGTACTGGGAGCTGTGCAGCATCCATGGAAAAGTAGTCTTGAGCCTTTCCTTGTCCATTTTGAAATCTGTATGGAGGGAGAGTCTCCAGAGGAAGACATACTTCTGTAACTCCTGCTTCCTATCAAAACAAGTCATTGAAAAATAATTTTAAAACCTAAGTTAAATTATTGGAACTGGATGGAAAAAAGTGCCTGCACAAATAAAATAGGGTGTTTCTTTAAAAGTGGCACATGACTAATTATGTGGTATTGCTGCATTTAGGGTATGTAAGGAGTTGTGATTGGTACATATTTGCTTTGTGTGCAAAAGTGTTTGTTCAGGACTTACCTAAATAAAAACTGCAGTTAAAATTCCCGTTGATAAAGGGCCCATCTCTGCCAGTACAAACCCTGAGAAGGAGTTGTTCGTGCAGCAGTAGATCTCTGTCATTCTACAAGGTTCATAAACTTTATAAATTTTACCTTGTGAGTGATGTAACTCTGTGTTGCAGACGTCAGAGGTTGAAAAACTTGCCTGGGACTCCTGTCCCAGTCCCTTATGGCCTTGACCCTCTGAGCTCTGCACTGATTTGTTACTGCAGAGCTGAATTCACGCACCCTCCAGATGCTGATGCTGCCACTCAAACGGTGCAATCTACTGGTATGAGATCTGCCCTTGTGTACTCGTCCGTGTAATCTGTGGCTCAATTAATTTAGCCTGTGGCATTTACTCAGAAGCCCATTGCTTTTTATCTGGTTTGGTGGAAGTTATCTGCTCTGTGTTTGAAAATCAAGGCAGAATCTTCATAGTCTGTACATTCGATTTTTAGAGTTTTGAAAGTGGAGAGCAGAATGAGATTCTGCCATGTGGGAAGAAGTTACTGATACCCAGGTTTCTCTTTAATTTTCTATGAAACTTCATGCTTTGTGGAGCCCCAAAGTCAAACAACAGTCTCACCTTCTCCAGCACAGGCAAGCTGTGGCTGCATAGAGGGGTCCCAAGGCTTCATGTCCCACTTCTGTGATACCAGACTGTCAGAGGTGGTGTGCAGCCTTTGTCTGGGCTATCTTTTGGGGTGAGACCTTTAATATGCCTGTTTGCTGATGCTTGTCCAGTCGGTTGCACCTGCCAGCAGGGACTCCTGTTAGCACCCACTGTTTTGGTAGATTAAATCAGATATATCAAGTTTTTGTTACCTAAGTCACCAAAGAGCTACCACATAGCAACAGCTTCCCAGTGTGACCCTACAGCTGTCCCCACCTCACCCTGTCCCTTCCCCAGAGGTACCAACACGTGCACGAGTGCTGCAGAGCGAGCAGTTCCTTTGTGTGCAGATGGCAGCGTAGTCATGTCTCTTGTAAATTATTTACAAGCCTTGATGCTTATGTGCAGGAGGTATTGGACCTTGTAGTGTGCCAGTACTGGCATTACATTAATGAGTTTAGTCTTGAAGTTAGAAAAGAGTTTGTGGTGAGGAAAAGGGCAACTTTCTGGAACAGCTTCCTATTGGGATAGTAACCTGCTTGGGTTTTTTCCAGATTTTCTTTAAGCATTTATGGTGAGCCCATATGAAATGATGACCCAGACTAGTGAGTGTGGGATAGGGTACTTGAACATTTTGGGTCCATAGCAGTTGCCTGTGGGCCTCATTCAACATCACGTTTGCAGTGGCTTCACTTACTTTCTCTCTCTGCACAAAATTTCAGTTACCTGTATTACCTGTGTTCACTTCCCCAGCTTGTAGGGTAGCCTCAGGTGTGGGTGCTGGGGTGGCTCTGAGCCGAGCAGCAGGGCCAGAGCCTGGCACAGGCCTCTGCAGATATGGCCATTCAGCTTTGGAGATGCTGTTGTACCCGGAAGCATTTCAGTGACATTTGTGTGAGCACGAGGCTCGGTGGGTGGGTCTGTGCTCACTGCTGCCTTTGTGCTGTAGACACCTGGGCAGGATTGGCTTCAAGGAGCTCCTCCTTGGCTGTGCAGGGCAGACACAACTGCTGGGGCAGCAGCTGAAGCAGGGCAGGAAAGTATCTGGAGTGTCTCTGCATCCCTGATCCCATATTTTCCCTGTACCTGAATGCCCCCTCACTTCCCCCTGCTGCTCCCAAATACCCGATCCAGTCTCTTTCCCCCACTTCTCTCGCAGCTCGGTCACCCCTCTGTACCTCACACCTCACTGCCCACAGCCCAGTTGCTTAAGTAGATCCTTTAGCATGTGCTGGTGTCCTCAGTGAGCAAAGGGAACTGCAGGAAGCACTGTCAGCCTGGAGCCTTCCCTGCACCTCGTCACAGCAGTTGCAGTTCTTTGTCACTGAAGGCAGATGCCTTTTATAATTGCTGCTGATAATGGCTGCAAGACACGTCCTTTACAAGATGTGTGGTGGTACTTAGCAGAAGGAGAGAAAACTCTTTCAAACCATATGGTTGTATCAGCACTAGTTTGATGCCAAGGTTGGCTCTTGGTTAAATTGGGATCCCACTTTGCATGCCTACGTCTGCTGAAGGAAAAAAAGTTTGAGTTGGGGCCATAAAATGATTAACTTTTTTTTTCATAGTGTTATTTCCATGCTCTCTTTCTACATGTAAAGCATACAGCTTATAAACACAATTACAGGTGTAATATTTTGACTGACTGGTGCTGTGCTAAAAGGAGTCAATTAATCCTGTCTCCACCTAGAAGTAGGACGAAAATCTCTGCTCCATCTCCTTTCCTAATTGCTTTGAACATGCATTTCTGAAGATGCCATCCGCATTGTCTCACACACCAAATAATTTATACTGTGCTTTGAAGACCACCAGTGGTGTAAGGGAGTACACCACAACTCTGGAAGGCACTCTGGAAGGTTTCAAGGGTGGCAAGCTCCTTATTGCTGTGGTTATTGTGTGCATTTATTGGTAGGTTGATGTGTATGAATAAAAGCTTGTGGTTTTTCACTGAAACCTTGTTTGGTCTGTTCATGAAGATGATGCATTATGAAAGAGCAGCCTTTTTTGGTTTAGGTTCATCCTTGAATAAGAAAACATAAGAAAATTGTTGCTTGTGCAAGTGGATACTGGAAAAAATAATGTTCTGGAAAACCTCGTGAAGTAAAACTGGGACCTGGGAAGAAGGGTGGGTGGTGGGAGGTGTGAAGGGAATTTTGACACAGTTTATTCATGTAGATGTGGGGTCTGGGACTGTGAGCACAGTGCACCCAGGAGGTGCTTTTCTGTGGGTGCTCTGGGTCAGTTTTATGCCCACCATGTGATGTGCCAGACTGGCTCAGTGTCTTGGGTGGTCAGAGGTTAAACTGTAACTCACATTTTAAGGGATGCAGAGCCTTGTGCTTGTGTTTGAGACTGTGTTAAACTGTATGGATGTAGCCAGTGTCTTTTATCCCCAAATTTTTGAGTCGTCTTTTTCTACACCACTTTCTCTTTAAAATGCTCATTGACAAAGCTTCATGTCACAGTTTTTACCAGTTGGAAAGTTATAATTAAATCAGCTAGAAACAGAAGAGACCGAACACTCAGCATATATTAGATGGGATCAATTTAAGACAAAAAGGCTTTAATGCATTAGAAGAGCTTCGGGTGTCATCTGTCTCAGCCTGTGCCTTCCCCACTGCCTGATGTGAATGCACTTAGAGCTGCTGTTGAAAGCACACCCACAGCGTGATGTTATTGTGGAACCTGGAGTCACTGCACACTCAACTTGAGACATAGAATTGTGAACTGGATTTTTTTCTTTCCCTTCTGATGTTCTATATCTTCATTAAAAGATAGAATCATACCTAATATCCCCAAATTGCAAATGTGTGAATCAGAAGCTTATAGATACGTCATTTTGAGGATCCTCTATTTCTTATGCACCATTTAATCTGAAATACCATAAGAAAATCCTGTATTATCTCCTCTCAGAATTTGGAAGCAGGGCTTTGAACAGAAATAGAGTTTTAGTAGAGGCAAGTATCAGTTCTCCAGGTAATCTGATCAGTCCTTTCCTGTTATACCACATCCTCTCCAAATGCTCTTTTCTCGCACAGTTTTTCTTAGTGCGAAATGTGAACATTTTTCCCCAGTCAGCCAAACTCCTGTACTTCTTCAAAGCTGGGGGGAAAAAAATCAGGCCCAATGGCATATTTTTTCTAGAGAATGTCATAATGAAACAAGTTGTGTGCAGAGGAAAGAAGTATTCAACCTGCACTTGTCCACAGGTATGGCAGAGTGCAGGCAAAGACCTGTCCCTATTCCTCTGCTTGGGCAGCTCCCACATGGGCATTCTGGAGCTCCAGCCCTGGAACAGGGGCTGTGTTTTCTCTATAACCATGTCAGAAATGCTGGACTGTGATTACAGAAAGGAGATCCTGTCTGAGCAGCTGTATTCCAAGGATTGCAAGGTCCCTGTCACTCTGCTGCTCAACCTGATTCAAGGCTTTTAGCAGGAGCAGAAGCATTCACTGGCAATGCTGGCAAAACAGCTGCAGATGTTGTCTGACTTAAGGCAAAACCAGGCCTGTCCAGAAGGACTTTATGGGTGAGGTTCAGTTGCCAAGCACTGATGTTTAGTGCCATTTCAGTCTCCCCAGGGAACGCAGGATGTTCACATTAGTGTGGGCAGATGCAGCACCAGTGCAGGCAGAGCTAGTACAGCCTGCAGATCAATATGAGTGAAAACTGAGTCTAGAGCTGGATATTACGTTGGTGGTAAGAGTTTTACTTGGAGAATATTTATTAGTACAGTGATGCAAAGGTGCAAAGATTAAAATAATTAAATGGGCTGTCTTCTTGCTGTGTGCTTTGGGACTTTTTTGGTAGGATAACTTCCATTATGATTAGATTTTAGAAGTTTTATAGGAGACGACTCCCAGAGAGCTTACAGTGTAAGGCTCTGGCCCTCATGACTTGTCCATGCCTGCCGGTGCATGTGGACTCATAGCTCTGTGTGTCACAGGTACGACGTTGTATAAGAGTGCTGTGCTGTATCACAGCCTTTTTTTTCTTTACTAACGCTTGTTCTAAACCCTCTTTTTCTAAACCTTTGCTGTCTGAGTCACCCAGACAGGCTCTATGAGAACACATGCGATCAAACCACTGTTAGCAGACTTTTGCTTTTATTATCCTTTCGTCCAGATTTCATGTAGTTCTCACTAAGTCAGATCTGAATACGAATGCCTTTGTCTTCCCACAGCACTTCTGTGCAACTTCTGTCATGTAAACTCTTCTCTTTCTGTTGATTTGATCATCTTCCCCTGCCTGCTACTGGTTTTTCACTTTGACCCTGCAAAAACTAAAAAAACTTCAGGAAAAAATAAGCTCCTAGAGTGGATGTTCCTTGAGTGAGAAGCCACAGATAGCTTTTGGTTTCATAATTTTTGTTTGTTTATTAGGACATTGTCAATATCTCTTTTGTCTTATCTCTGTGCCCCCAGAAAGCAAGTATGTCCAAGCTTGTGCTCTAAAATTGCCAGTCAGTTGTGCAACAGCACACGCTTGATCTTCTATAGAAAGAGAGTGTTTTGCCAAGAAAGGGCATCTGCTGGGCGGAAAGGACTTATTAAAGTACAAACACCTTCTGGCCCCTGTCCCTGCCTTCAGGGCTTGACACAATGTCCTGAAGAAGTCAGGAGGAGCAAAGCTGGATAAGGGCTTAGGACCTCCTAGCTGGGTTTCTTGTTCTCTGAGCTAAATGTTTGTCAGGCTCCATTCCATCACTGTGGTGACTGTAAGTTTGTGCAGACATGTCAGTATGGGGAAGGTCGTTACCTTAATTGCGTTCGGTCATTACGTAAAAGACTGTCAGTGAGGGGCTGGAACTACTCAGGAGTTTTAATTACGCCCTGACATGATGTTTTTGTCCTGGCCTTGCACACTTCTGTGGGTGTATTTCTGAAGGAGGTGGCTTTTGTTGCTCCAAGCTGATGACTCCTCTCAAGAAGTTGTTCTCTCCATCAAGGTGACACTCGGGAATGACAGTGCGACACGTCACCGAGGAGGAGGAGAAATGCTCGACAGGGAACTGTGACTTCAGCGTGATGTTTCCCCATATCACTAGTCTTTTCCAAAGGGGAATGTTTGTGATTATCCAGTCTTTCCTGTGGCATCACTCCTAATAATAGTCCTTTTATTCGTGAGGAGAAGCTGTATCTTCCAAGAGACTGAGGAAAGGTCTCTTTTAGCTCGATGTCTCAGACTGAAGGTCAAGGAGAATGTGG
Source organism: Atrichornis clamosus (assembly GCA_013400975.1). Classification (NCBI taxonomy): domain Eukaryota; kingdom Metazoa; phylum Chordata; class Aves; order Passeriformes; family Menuridae; genus Atrichornis; species Atrichornis clamosus. The sequence goes on from WBMZ01005219.1 coordinate 62,767, forward strand.
TTGAATTATTTGTAATAACAGATTAATTTATATTAATCGTCCAGACATGTTGGACAGATGGGGAATCTCAATCTGAGATACCCATGCACTGCCTATCCTATCAGGGATACTCAATGCTTCCAGAATATGTTGTCTCCTTGAGGTCTCCTGACCTCAGTTACAAGAGAATGAAAACACCGTTATATATTGGGTGCTTTCTTTAAAAAGCTCTGTAAATGGATCTTGCCCAGAGTGTGCTCTTGTGCTGAGTGTCTGCTGCTTCACATTTGTAATTCATGCACAGGCTGTAATGGAGGAGTGAGTTGCTGGGCTGGATTTAAATGATGCCACAGATTTTTCATAGCACTACAAGAAGATGATGCTTTGGATGTCTTTAGCTTTGGTGTCTGCTTCGGGGAGCCTGTGAGCAAATGTGTCTGCTATTGGTGAGGCAGGACTGATAATCAAGTTCTCTCCAGGGGCAGAAGCTTTTCCCTAGACCTGGAAGTGTGCAGGAGCCTTTCCTCTACCTCCCGTTGCTTCCTGACAATGTAGTAAAGGGCTGATCCATGGGTCTGGCACAGCACCTAGGTAGAGCAAGTAGGATATTCCATTTAGGAGTACAGTTTGTGGAAAGTGTGTTTAGTGACTTCCATCCATCTGTAATAGTGACAGGAAGCAGCTGCACTGAACAGATACAACTTAATCAGTGCAAAGTGTCAGCTGCACTACAGTGTTAACCTACTGGGCAAGACATACCTGTAGTAAATAAATAGGATAGACCAGGAAAGGTTCGTTTGTCGTATTTTTTAGCAATGGGCCAATACAGAAGACTTTGTGATTTAGGGGCTTGAGGGTTTCTTTGCACTTAGGTCTAAGTGAACGGAAATTTTCAACTCTGGAAGTGCAGCTGGATGAATAATTTGTAGTGAATAATATATCTGAAGGCTCTCACTGCATTTGGGATTGACAGAAAACACATCACAATTTTAATTATTGGGAATGATTTGCTGAAATATTCAGGAGCTATTTTTGGTTCCTGCAGACTGTGCATGAAAAAGTTAGCTATTTAAAAGCCAGACTCTTCTTCTCCCTCCTCCCCCGCCCCTGAGCTACTGTCTGGTCTCCTTTCTCCATACAAACTTCCCAGAGCAGGGCAACAGGATTCCTTGCATCCTGAATTGAGAATTTAACATACAGCAATCTTAAAATAATATTTTTTTAAAAGTTACTGGAAGTCTACTTCCTCTTAGCAGAGAGCATGTGAGGAGGATCAGGATAGGATTGCTTTGTTGGCTTCTTGAGGGGCTTGTGGAACTGAGGGCTTTCCATGTAACTGGGATGGGAATCTGCAATGTGGAGAATGGGGGATGTTTGGAGAGGCAAGGAAAGCATTATAAAAATGTAATGTCTCTCTCTCTCCTGTACTTTTCAGTTTTTGAAACAATCAAAACCTCAGGACTAGCCACCAGAAATTGTCTGGGTGTTATCTGAATGTTGCATTAGGAAGGATGTTGGGGTAATCCAGACTCCTCATGTGGGGAGTTCCTGGTGTGACAAGTTTCCCGAAACTGCTGAAAACAGCTCTTTGCCCTCCTGACCCTCTTCCTCTCCTCATACCTCCCCGGGGGTTGTACCCCAGCACTGAACCATAGACCTTCCCCATAGGATACACCTTGCTGCCCACGGCTGCAGGGGAGAGTTGGCTGGGGAGGGATGCAGACACTATGAAGAAAATAAGGGAGAACAAGCTTCTTTCCAAGGAGAAGGGTAGGAATAATTGAAATAGAAATTTTCTTTCTCATCAGCAAGGAAAGCAAGGCAGCATTTTGAAAATGGAATGGATAGGGATGAATAAAAATGTAATTTTTTGAATAACTGAAATAGCAACCAGAAAGTAAGGAGGGAGATGCAGGTACGGATCACGCTGCTTTGCCTGAGCTTCTGTCAGCTGCTCTCTAAAATGCTTTGCTACCCTCTGGTGGCTTCCTGAGGATTTGTGCAGTCTAGTTTCTTTTCCTTGTACAATCCTCTGCCAACTTTTTGAGCTGCATTGAGAAACACAGATCTGCTGATGGAGATTTGTATTTTCTCTGATTCCAAAACAGCAGTACAATAATAACGAAATGGCAACTTCGTGGTTTTACTTTTATGTTGGGTTTTTGTTTTGGTTTAGGGTTTTTTTGGGGTTTTTTTTCTGTTGTTCATATGAACTCTCTTTTGTTCTAGAGTTATAATCACAAAGACAGCTTGGTTGGGAGGTCCAAATGAAAGAATTATAACTTTGTACCTTGATTGTCTGTGTTGTGGGGCTGTTTGGTGTTTGAGAGTGACACAGGCATCGTAGTCCTGCAGAATGCAAACCCATGTCCTCTACTCACCTGCAGAGGACACCAAGCCAGTACCAGTGAAGTCAGTAACAGCAAACCTCCCATGATCTCCAGGAGTCCAGAAGAGGTCCTGGTCAGCCTGGTGCAGGGACAATGCTCAAACCTCCATCATCCTTTCACTGTGCCTTGGTCTTCATTAGTCAGTAGCTTCTTGTTTTTTCCATCTTCCCTGTTCTTTAATTGATTTTATATTGTGGCTTCGTAGCAGAGGAGCTGTAGGTAGGGATTTAAGGGACAGTGGTTTGACAGATTTTACAAGAAACTCCTCCCAGGCATTAATTCCTGGGTTATGGGGTCAGAGAGGCTCTTCTGATCTTTCAGTCTGACCTCCTGCGGGGTGCAAGTCACAGGACTGCCCTCAATTGACTCCTGCTTGAAGTGCAGCCCTGAATAAAGAAAACATCCCCTCTTGCTTTAAGATTTTCCAGTGATGGAGGATTCACCTTGTTAAATTGTTCCAGTGCTTTATCACCTTCGACATTAAATACTTTTGGACTTCTCTTTGTTTAGTTTCAGCTTCCAACCTTGGCTTTTCTTGTTACTTTGTGTGTTTGAGAAGCTGTGTGTTGCCAGAATTCTGTCCTGTGTAGGACTCATGGTCTTGATAGAGTTGCCTACTAGATGGAGCTCTGAGAGGCACCTTGGTTGTAAGAAATGAAAAGTTGTTAATGTTTTTGACTGAGAAGGTGTGGGGTGGGATGTGAAATCACAAAGTCGTTGCACAGAAGGCACACAAAAAAATCAATACAAGGACATGATGGGGTGTGTGTGTGCTTTTCCCCAGTGTTTGTCTGCAGTGGGTTTTTCTAGGGTTTGCATACTTAAAATAAACACTTAGGGAGGATTTATGTAGATTTTCAAATGAGACTTCATTGCAAAAGTCCTGCAGAGGTTGAATTTCATGAGAAATTTCTTGAAATACAAAGACATTTGTTTTGAGTGTGTTTTTTTTTGTAAATCAGCTGTGGAGTTCCTTTGGGATATATAGGCTGCAACATTCAGCAGAATGATTGTTGTTAGTTTCTTACATTGTTCCAATTTATGATACATTTTAAAAGAAGCTCTATCCATCTCACAACTTGGCAGATGTTTGGAGTGGAGAGCAGCCAGTGCCTTTTGTGCTGGATTAGCCTACAAAAGCCCTGAGAGAGAGTATGACCACAAGCCTGGTGGGCAGTAAGCCCAGCTGTAAGGCCACCTTAAAGGAAAACAGCTTTTTGTGGTTCAGGCAGAGGAAAGGGATGCAGTACATTTGAGTTACTTCAACCATAGAATATGTTGTGACAGCAGATGACCCAACTTTTTCTGTGGTTTGATCTCCATCAAGCTAAACTTCCCGTTTTTAAAGCCACTTAAAACCCCACAGCAGAAAGTCAGTCAGTGTGGAGGTGTGGGACAGGCTTTTCAGTTTCAAAGTCTTGCCTCTTCTTGGCAGGGCGCTGAGTCCAGCACATGGCATCAGCAGTGTAAAGCCACTTGTAATACAGCATGGCCTTGTGGGCTGCTTGTGAGAGGCCCTGCGAGCTCTGCGAGCTTTGTGCTTATTCCAGTCCTGCTGCAATATCCCTGCCTGTGAAGTGGGGACGGAAATGCCATGCTCAGCGTCTCCGCCACGGCGGACTGTAAGGATTTGTTAACGTACACAGCTGTTGTGGGAACAGCTCTGCTGTTGATGCTCAGCATCCCCAATCTATCTTCTGGCATTGATGCTTTCTAAACCAAAGAAGTGTTTTGAGCTGATGCCAGTAGTCATGGGTATGTCTTACGCGGTCTTTTGCAGCCAGATGCAAACTTGTTTGGGCTGGCTGGACCCAGTCTGCTTCAAGACTGCAGGGTGTGTAATTACACAGCCTGAGTGTCTGAGCTGATAAATCCAGTCTCCCAGCAGACCTTAGTAGCTACGTGTGGTGCTTTGCAGACACGGTTACAAGGCTTTGGGACTGGAGACAGATTACACCTCTCCCTCTTAGGGAAACTTTTCACTTGACAATGAAAGAGTGTAGACAGTTCTGACAAGAAAGTGTGTGCACCAGCCTTCGAAAGCCTTCTTCCCAGGAAGACCAAGAGAATGGCACAGAGTGTGAAACTGAGAAGTCTTCAGCTGAGGTGTTTTACACTTTGAAATCACTTTTATTTTCAGTAGGCCACAGCTAGTTCTGCAGGAAGACACGATGCAGACTGACAGGCTCAAAGCAAGGCAGTAAGTGAGATCCCAGCTATGTATGTGAGCACCTCTGCAGAGGGGACCCCGGACTGATGCATTCTCCTGTATACAACTTGTCTGTGTACTAACAGGCAATGATTTCCTGTATGAAATCAGGGATTTCAGGAAATCAGGATTCCTGCAAGTTCAGCAAGAAAGCACTTTGCAGGCTCGGGTTGAGGGTCTGTCTGTGATCACTGGGAGTTCCTGAAAGCTGTTGCATTGCCATGCACAGAGACTCTTTGTGCAAGATAACCTCTTCCCCAGCTGCCTATATAAGAGGGCATCAACAATGGAGAAAGAAGCCATGAATCACCTACCCCTCCAAAAGGAGACGGAAAGAGACAAAGGGAGAAGACCACTCTATGTCCTTAAAAATCAATCTTTCCCATCAGATCTGGCAACAAAACTGGCAATGGTTAGGAAAGAACAACCCAATCTACAAACTTCATTGGTGGGGTTTGGCTCCTCAGTACTGAGGGGAAAAATGCACCTTTGAAGCTATGTTCCTCCCTGTTTTCCAGGGCACTGCACCCTCTGGCAGCAAGTGCATCAGCCAGCTTTCCCAAAAAGGCACTTTGGGGATGTAGCCTACATCTCTGGAAGGAATTGAATGGGGAGTGTGTCTCTGCTAATGAAAGCTGCAGCCAGAAATAAGAGTTCTGGAGGTTGAAAACTAGGTTAAAAGCAGCCAGCAACGGAAAGCAGCTGAAGATGGAGTGGGTTAAAGAGCTCTCAAGCATTAGACGGTGGATGGTTTAGCTTCACTCCCAACTCCAGGGTAATGCGGTCCTGGCAGATTGACAGGGCTTCTGGGGTGAGTTGTCACAAGATGCTTCAGCTTGTTGGTTTTTTTCCCTTAGATTTTTATTTTTAGTTGAATTCTCCCACTTAACACACCCTACAGTGACCCCTACTGCTGCCAGCAGTCAAGGGCCCATCTCAGTACAACCATTAAACTGTGGGAAAGTATTGCCTTTAGTTTTAAAAACAGTATCATTTATAACCTTAAGTGTACAGAAAGTCTGCTGCTAAACCACCAAAGAGGAAAGCTTCTGTAAATCCTTGTGATGCTTGAACTGTGGATATGGTATTTGTGTACATAACAAGAATCAGCCAAAGCCTTCAGAATAAACCTTTGCTCCCCAGATGAGAGGACATGCTGTCCAGTTGGACTTCCCACATGATAAAACTGCTGTATTGCACCACATGCAGAAACAGCATCCTTGTTGCTCCTGCTTGGTCCCAGCCACCAGGACCCTCTCCTGTTTTTCAGGAACAGTTGTAGGGTAGGAAGATCCTGACAGCAGTAAGAGTATGAAAGGGTGTTCAAGGCTACTGCCCTTATGGAAGTGGATGGCAGCTGTTCTGTCTTCTGTAACCTCTGTGATGTGTTAAGAGCCTCACAGTGGCCTACACACAGCATCTTGTGCCTGTGTTAATGACTCTGACCCTGGGCTGAACCATCACCTGCTCATTTGATCTCTTTTCAGCATGATTTTTCTGGTGGGTGTGAGATCTTTACAGGGACATGGACTTACAAAGAGATAGTGAATTAATATAAAACTTGTAATATGGAATGAAAGGAAGTTGGAAGAGTTGGAATATTAAATATAAATAGCAGGGTCTCAGTCAAGTGCAGTGCAAACACAGCTGCTGTGTGGCAGGATGGCCAAGCCACCACGTGCCCATTTCCATCAATCCTAGTCGATGTAAACACCCTCAAGAAAAATGATAATTGGCTTCAGCAGGCATCCTCCATGAAACCTCCCGTGGTGAGACTGGCACTATGGAAAATATTATGGGGTTACCAGAGACATGGCCCAACAAATTTCTGCAAGGTGAAGACCTAACTGGGAAAGCAAGTTAGGAAAGAGAAGAACAATACTTCAAAATGAGATTATCTAGCACTGCTTCCTGCATCCCTGACAGACCAGTGCAGGCTTTTCCCTATGACTTGTTCCCCAGGAATTGCACTGTTCCAGTTTTAGCTGCTCAGACTATCCCATAGGCTGGAGCAGACGTCAGCTCAGAGACTGTACCTGATTGTTAATTTACTTTGTATTAATGTAGGCCCATTACCAGACACTTCCCCCAGTGGTGTACAAGTAAAGCTGTTGTCTGTTCTGTCTCTCATCAAAAGCTCTGCATGTTTTACCTGGAGACTGGGAGCTGTCAGGCTTCCTGTTGAGAACTGTCCCAAACTCTGGTCTGGATAAATGGAAAAAGAGATGGCTCAGGTGCCCTCCTGCCTGAGCCTGGTGTGCTCTGCCAAGGGGCAGGGTGGTGAGCACGGAAGTGACCAGGCACCAGCTTGATCCTGTGAGTGATGCCTGCTCCTCTGCATGGACAGTCTGACCCACAGCCATGCTATGTCCAGTGCACATCCATGGGCCTGGCAGCAAAGCTCTTCTTCCCTGCTGCCTGAGGTAGTGAAGCCTTGGGCCTGGGGAAAGGCAGCTGAATTACTGCAGCTGTGTGGAGACCCGAGAGTCCCACTTATGCACTCTTTCAGAAGTTACCTTTGACCATCTGTCCTCTGAGAGCATCATCCTGAGAAGGATCCTTCTGCTTTCGCCTGCTTGCCTTCGTGTAGTTGACATTAACTACCTTGGGCATTTGTGGCCTTGCCTGACAGCTCTCGCTGTACCCAGGTGGTGACTGAGGGAGTGGGGTGAGGAGAAAGGCTTCTTCTGCTGTGCTTCCCCTCGCTTGCTATCACTGCAGTTCAGGGAGTGTAGCACATAAAAATGGGGAGCATTCTTGGTGTGGGACTCTTCTCCTTCCTGCAAGGCTGCACACTATGCAGTGCAGCTCTGCAGAGCTCAGCCAGAGTGCTTTTGTGCACTGCTAAGCGGTGCTGGTTTCCTTATGGCTTCATTATGGCTTGACAGTGAGCACAAGGGAGTGAAAAATAGATGATGTGCCCATGACACTTGCTGTAACTCAGCAGGCAAAAAGAAAAGACACCCCCTTGGGAACCTGCCTTCCCATTCCTCACACCCTCCAGTGTTGTGTGCTGCCTCACTGTGTGCCTGGCGCTGACCCCAGGAGCTCTGAGGCTCTGCTGTCATGAAATTCAAATGGCTAAACTTGCATTTTACAACAAGCTGCTTCTGTGAGACTTAAGCAAGGACAAGTTGAGACTGTGACAGAGGGAAGCAGCAGGAGGTCCCATGCTATGGGTCTGTTTTTCCTCAGAAAGCAACCGTTGCTTCCCTCTCTCTGGCGCAGAAGCCCTATTCCTGACCCAAGGACCTTCTGGAGATATGCAGTGATTGCTCTATAGCAGGAAAATGTTGAGCTGTCATTCCCTAGTTCTGACTCATCCTGCTAAATCTGTGCACAGCAGCTGGCTGAGAAGGGGAGTGGGAGATGGAAAATCCCCTGTGGGATCAGGATAGCAGTGAAGGAACCAAAGTGGTGGAGAAAGAACAAGTCAAGCCTCTGAGTGTAGGGAGTTGAATGTGGGGCTGGCCTTCAAGGTATCTAGGTGGAGCACAGGGGAGCCTCACTGCTCCTGGGGAGGGATGTCACATCTACAGAGGGTGTATGTGAACCCCAGTGCTGCATAGTTGAGGTTGCCTCTGTGTCGGGGGTTTAAGCAAATGACAGCTGAAAGGAAATACTTTTGTTGGTGGTCTGAAGATGGATGCATGACGTGTGAGAATTGATTCAGAACAGCTGTGCTTTAATTGGACGATTTTCCACACTCTAACCACTGTTTTACTGCTGAGTTGTAGGATGCAGCTTTTTGGGAATGGGAAGTGATGGCTGTGGTTCCACTCACTTGTGAGCCCCCTGTACCTGGTAGGACCATTTGTGCAGGGACAGAAATGGTGTGTGGGGCTAAGGCAGCACTGGGAACTTGGGACGACTCAAGTCTGCATTTGTGTTTTTTGATTCTGCAGAGGCTTTCTCATCTGAGGGAAATTCCTAAAATTTATTGCTGCCATTGGGTGGCACTTGTTTAGATAATGTCTGTGACTGTCCCAATGTAAACAGGCAGAGGGCTAATGCAGGACTGGCTGGAGGTCGAACACATCCTGCAGCAGAGCCAGTGCAGTGGCTCTGCCAATAGCCTGGCACATAGCACACTGTGGTGACTTTTCCCAGGTAGCTGGGCAAGGCACCCTGGCCACATGCCATTCACAAGCTAAGGTGAGAATTAGAGAAGGTGTGTTTCAGTGACTCAGAAATAGCTTAGCACATGCTGGCGGAGCAGCAGCTCAGCTTTATCATTTAAGCTTTGCATCCCTGAAGTGCTTGTTTAAAAAAAAAAAAAAAAAAAATCAGTGCCTGAGATGTATGGGCTAAATTCAGTCCTCACGGAGCAGTGTTAGTTTTTAGCAGGTCAGAATCTGGCCACAACTCCCTAATATTATTGGGAAATCCTCTGCAGCCACCCCTCTCTCCTCCACCCCTTCCTCGGTCCATTCTGCTGCAGTTAGAGCTTTAGCTTGTGCTGAGCTGCATTTTGTGCTGTGCCAGGTCCATCACATGTGCCGTGTGTGTGGTCCAGGTTTTGAACTTTGCTTGTGGGAAGTAGACAATCGCTGTGGTGCTTGACCTTCAAGGCCTCTGGTAATGCCTTGTGCGTGTTTCCCTGCTGATAAAGCAATGCCTGGCTGATTTATCTGCGCACACACAGAAGTATTTGCCTCCTGTATTTTACTCCCTTTTTGAAATTCCACCCATTGGTCATCCATCTTTTGTGATTTCCTCTTTCTTGTTGTGCTCCACAGCAGTATTCACATAATAGTGCTTCATCTTTGACTTGGACATTTCTTATTCCTCCCTAATTTGCCAGATTATGCATATTTTGGGATGGGATTGGCTAGAATTTTTCTTCCATTTTAAGTAAAATATCTTCAGCTCCTGAGGAAAGAAGGATTTTACTTTCTCCTAAGAGAGCAGAGTTTTCCAGGGGCTGATAATCACTCTAAGTTGCTTGTGGGCTGGCTCTGCTGTGTTTTTGGCAGAAGCAGAGTAAGGCCATTACTGGGGATGTCACATGTCAGCAATGATTCCCGTCCCTGGGAGCTAGCCATGTTACCTGTCACTGGTGTGGTTATTGCAAACTGGTGTTGCTAACTCTTAGAAGATTTGGGGCCTTTCTTAAATCCCTGAGCCATTATGTAAGAACGATAACCTGGCATATTTAGATTTTCAGGTTCTGATGGCTGCAGAGAAAAGCTAACGACAGAAACCTTAAAAGATGATAAACTAGGAGTCATATGCAAGAAGGAACCCCAAATGTGTTTCTTAGGTTTGGGGTTTCTCTCATAGCAGAGGACGGAGGAAGTGTCTCTGCCTTGTAGCTGGCAGGGTCTGAGCCTGGTCATATCAGCTGCCTTCTCCATTTGTCCTGAAACTATGAACAGCAAAAACATCTCTGTCCCGTGAAGCCAGTGTGTGGTACGTGTACATCCATGTGCAGAGGGCTGCAGAGCAGTGCGGGGGTTGTGGCCTAGTGGGGAGTGAGTTAAGTTCCTCTCTGTTCACATCATTGTCAGCCAAGCACTCCTGGTATTCCTCAGTTGCCTGATTTTGTTTGAGAAACTTATGGAAATGTTTTACTTTGATAAGGTCAAAGCCTTTAGTTGCAACTTTATTTTCATAATATTGTCAAAATACTTCAAAGTGGATATACTTAAGAAAGATGTCATTTTAAGGAAAATAACAATTTGATTATTTTTTTAATTATTATTTTTTACTACTTTGGAGTGTCTACTCAAAGTAAAAGTGTTCTCTGAGAAAGAAAATCTTCTTTCTTAGATCTCTTAGTATTCTGGCGAGGACAACACTACATGAGACAGTCTCAGAAAAGGAAATTTTCCAGATAAAAAGTCTTCTTAACTTAAGTTCACCTGGAAGAAATGTACCTAGTAGGAAGGCATGTCCTAACAAGCCAGGATCTCAAGGGTGGCTCTTATAAACATCTTGTAAATCAAGTCTTCAAATCTCTTGAAACATTAATTTTCCTTTACCTACATAGACCCTTTAAAACTGCACTGTAATATTATTATTTAATACCTAGCTTTTGTCATTTTCTTCCTTTCAGAACCAGCAGGGACAAGTCTGTGTGTAGGTCTGAGAAAGAACCTTTAGCTGTGCTACACTGCAGGAACTGGGAGTTGCATGTTCCAGAATAGTGGTCTTTCCAGAGAAATCTGTTTCAAACGTACCTCCATGCACTCTTCAGCCACGGTGGCCACTTAATGAGTGAGGGTCTGAACTGTGGTGCCCTGGTGGTGGCTTTACTGTCATTGGAACAGCTGTGAATTGGAGCAGAAAGCGTTTCTTGTACCATCATTCCCAAGGCAGGGAGTTAGGCAAGTACTTGCTTATCTTGATGAGGCTGTGCCACATGTGTTGTATTAGCACGCCAGAATAAATACACTTCAGCTCTAGACAGCAGTAAAAGGCTCTGTAAGTGTCACTGGAAGTAGGCAGATGGGGAGGCTCGTGCTTCCACAGATGCTGCTCCTAACCTCAGATGCCCTCTGGAACATTAGGAGTGAGTTTGCTGGAGGGAAAGGGGAGATGGCCTCTTGCACAGTCAGTCTATTGTACCTTTACCCTCAGAAAATCCACTTTTTAAAGCCTGACAACTTTTTCCTGTGCGGTGGATGGATTGGTTGCACTCCTCAATGAGGGAAGCGGCCTGCCAGTTGTTCACGTTTCATGCAGGGAACCGGGGGGAAAGCCAAGAGCACGTCCTGAATTTGGAAGCTGCACCTTTTCCAGCACTGGCTTTGCCTTGGTGGCTGAAAGCAGAGGAGCCAAGGGGCTGTTGGTGGGTAGAGTCCAGCAGCTCTGCTGGCCGACAGGCTGGCTTGCTGCCCACCTCAAAAGCCTGGCTCAACTGTGAGCTGTTGCCCTCTAAACTGGGGTCATGCCTCAGGCAAAGCCTTTGTTGCCTACCATGGATTAATAACCTCAACTACTGGGGCCCTGTGGGTCAGATCTTCCCCGTGCTGGCTGCATTACAGCCCTTTAATCTGCTTTCCTCTCTCACAACCTCCGAGCCTGGAGGGGTGGGCAGTGGGGGAGATCTGCCCTCCAGTGTGTTTTCCCTGGTAAGGGTGCAGATGTGATACAGCAAGCAGAGCTGGCAGGGGACTTGAACCCTCCAAAGAGGTGCACACAGAAGGTGCTTCTGCAACTCTCAGGTTCAAAGGACAAATGTGGCAACATCTGGAGGTTTGCCAAGAACTACATCCATCTACAAAAAATCACAGCACCCGTCCTGTGGGGGGTTGGCAGTCAGGCTTGGTCATCTGGGGAAGGGGCTGCATGGCTCCTGTAGAGGGAACATCCCCCCAAATTCCTTAGTCTTCCGGAGCAACTGCGTAAAGGTGATGAAGAAGTCTGCATGCACTTGGATTTCTAGAATGCTTCCCTCACTGGGTGTTTCCTTTGAAGAAGAAAGGTCAGGTCTCATCAGTGGAGAAATTGCCAGTGAAGAGGGACAGAACTGTGCAGTCCTGAACATGCTCCTAAGTGGTCTTGAAGAGGGAGGGGATGGAGAAGAGACAAAATCATTGGAGTAAGAAAAACAGACATGGACAGGAAAGAGCTGCAGAAGGATTTCCTGATATGGAGCATCTGATGTATATAAACTGAGGAGGAGTGCAGGGTAATGCCCCCACTGATAACACACAAATATATATGTGTGTGTGTATATATATAATTTATGGTCACTCATGGTGAGAGGTGCCACCGGGATCCATTTGCTCACTGGAAAAAGGCCACAGAGACAGTGTGAATCTCTCTGAAAGTGCTAGGTCAGCAGATGCAAGCCAAAATTATTGGAAAAGGTAGAGAGAGCAAATAGGAACTATCATCCTGCCGTGCTAGAAATCCCTGGAGCACTTGCACCTTGAGGACTGTGTGCAGCTCTAGTTATCCTGTCTCAGAAAAGATGTGATAGAACTAGAAAGGCACAGGAAACAGCGACAAGGTCAGTGGAGCGTGAAGAGTAGCTGCTGCCTGGGGAATGATGGAGCAGATTAGGCATTTTCAGGTGCCTTCAGAAATGAAACAATTGAGGAAGGAAGTACGGCAGAGGTGTATAAAACCATGACTGTTATGGAGAACATAAAATTACCATTTCACAGTATAATCTTATAATGCTCACCTTGTAAATTAAGGTGAGCATTAAATGGAACTATCGAGAAGGAGTTTTAAACTAATAAAAGCTTTTTCCTGCCTCATGATTAACCTGTAGAACTCCTTGCCAAAAGATAGTGAGGAGGCCAATGATATTACTGGTTTCCAAAAATGAATATAAAAATTTGTTGGGGAGAAATCCATCAAGTGTCCTTAAACACATTATGAGACATCCTGTAGATGAGGGCAGCTGCTGGGCAGTGGAAGTGAGTGGAAGGAGCAGTGTCTGACTGCCCCATTTTCCAGAGAATCTATTCTGAGCTGCTGGTACTACTGCCAAAATGTTTGGAGACATCCTAGAAGTTCAGGTTCTGAGGAAGTGTAACTGTGCTGAAGAATATTCAGAACAACCACTTCTCCCTAATTCAAACTGGAGGCATTTGATACACAAAGCCTTCTTTACATGTAATATTAGATTTCTTCTTAATGTCAGGAAATTCAACTGCTGAGTGCTCATTACTATAAGCTTTTTATTTGTCTGAGGTTAAACCTATTAAATGATCAAGGCTGTGGGACATCTTTTCTTTTGCTCCGGAACCTGCTTCGGTGAGCTCAGAGGTGGCTGAGATTTTACCAAGTCAGTCTCTCCAGCAGGAGCTGGTGTCAGTGTTCTGTTCACTCTTCTTCAGAAAAGCCACTAAGAAATTTGTCTGTCTTGTCTGATGCACAAAATCAGCCTCTGTCTTTTTTTTCCTGTCTCATCTTCTATTTGCTCTCAGAAGGTGTGTGGTATATTTTATCCGTGGTAGAGTTTCCAGCAGAATCTTTGCCTTATAATGAGCACAATTTTATACTGATCAGGAAGAGGCTAATCCTCTCATTAAATCACCAGAGTGAGGGCTGACAGATGATTCCCTACTTGGCCACAAATTTATTTGTGTGACCTTCAGCAAACCCCTCAACTTTGTGCTGCAGCTCCCACTGTCTCTGGTGTGAGTGTGCTCTGCTTTGGTGGAGCTGGGTGCAGCAGCAGCTGGACGTGGCTGGTAAGTTCCTGAAGCAGATCCTGCCGTCCCTCCTTGTCAGCAGTGCTCTGCTTCATAAAGGAGGGGAAAAGGGTAAGAAGAAATACTCAGAGAGCACAATGGTGACAGTGCTTTGCACTGAAAAGGGCTCTAGTTCTTGGCCCATTGGTAGATATTGCTCGAACGGCTCCTGCAAAGAAAGGTGCTGAGGAGTGGTTCTCTGCCACCCCTGCAGAATACACCATCACTGATCACATATGGACCCGTAGTGAGCGTCGAGAAATGAGCACCAAGTGCAGGGAGTTTTGTAAATTTACAGAGAGGGACAAAGTCCAAGATCTGCATCAGCACCAGCCTGGACAAAGCTCTTGAGGTTAATGGGCCCTTTCTCATCATATCCGCCTGTGTTTGGCCAGAAAATACAACAAGGGCAGAGACGTGCAAAAAGGCCAACCAGCCAGCCAAACAAAAAGAATACACCTGCAGAAGCTGTATATCTGTGTACCAGTCACAATGTTCAAAGAACTACCGGTCAGTATGGGTGAAAACAACAGCATGGACCCAGCACCTTGAAAGATTATTACTGCTTTTGTATGAACACAAGGAAATTACCCTTCCTGCTTGTCTCTTCTTTGAGCCCTTGTAGATTTTCTTTCTTTTTTGGCTTTTGTAACTGGTGAACTCATACACATTATGCTATTTTAATACCTAGCAAAGAGCCTTGTCGGCTAAATCACCTTATTTTTCTCTGATCAGAGCGCAGTACATTCCTCTTTTTAGTAGAAGGTATTAATTTAAATTCCATAATCCTAAACATATTCTCGTTTCTGTTCAGTGCTTCAGAAGGCCAATGGCTTTTTAATTTAATAAGGGAGAAACACACGTGACACTGTGTTCCCTGTAAATGTCTTCTGACCTCAATGAAGCTTTCACAGCTTTCTTTGTGTTCCAGCAAGTGCAATTGCTTCTTTTGTTCAAGCACACTATCATTTTTAATACCTGTGTTCTACCAGTGGGTAAAAATTTAAATATCTGTAGCATTTTCACAGTAACTTTTGAGATGTTATTGACATTATTATTTAGTAGTACAAGGCTATCAATGGAGCCACAGTGAGATTCATGCATCACAATGTCCCATTGAAGTAATGTTTGGGTACATGCTGTCCCTCTGCAATGAAATAAATTTTATTTTGGTTTACCTTGTTTTCAGATTAAAATGAGTTAACACATCTAGCAGTCTCTCAACTTATGTCAGCTCCATTTATCTTTTCAGTTTCTTTAAGCTTTGTTTACTGGGTTAGGATTTACCTAATTGGGTACATGACATTACTGAGTATTTTGTGGCATGTAAACACTTGAGTCATATGCATCACAGTTCTTTGCCATTTTTATGCTTCCATTTTGCTGTTTAAACTTACTTAAACCTACTCAGTTTGAAAGAACGTGCCTGTTGCAGTCCTTATGGCCCTTTGGAAATGTCAGGTAACATTCATTCTTTTCACTGGTTTGACTCTGCTCTCCTTTACTCTGATGTGAGTCAGGAACTGACCCCTTGGAGCTGGATCATCAACCTTGCTGCAAAGTGATGGAAACTCCCCAAAGAAATGGGGATTATTTTATTACTGGTTTTGTGGATTATTCTGGGTAGATTTTTCAAGAACAACTGTGTTAGTTTAATGAACAGGGGTCTCGAAATTCAGCTACCTGTTGCCTTTTTGTTTTTTTCTTCTTACAAACATCTGTATCATGTCCGACACGCTTGTCCTCGCATGTTCATGTGATAAATTTGTTCCCATGCCAGCTTAATATGTGTAACATCTAAGTGCAACGCTTCCCTGGTACCTGGTGCTGCACTTCAGTCCTGGCATCTCTAAATGAGAGCCCCCTCATTTACAGCTCCATGTTGGCTGCTAAGCAAGGAGGGCACCTTGACTTTGGATCTCACTGTACTGTCCTTGATCTGCCAGATCCAGAATTGTTCTCATCTCAAACATGCTGCTGATGCATTTGCAGAAAGAGGACTATTATTTTTTTGTGCTATTACCAAAGTACCCGAGAACCACCGCTTCTGTTTTAGGGCTTCACTGTGCAAACTACTTCTGGCCTTGTTCCAGCAGGGCTGCAGGCTTTCTCTCTGATGATCAGGTATAGCAGAGGACTGAAGGACAACTGTGGGTGAAGGGGAGAGGTAACAGCAGTAGTCTCAGTTTGGTGTCTGCCCTGACATGGCACCGTAGTCTTCCATGATGGCTGTGGAGCAGGTATTGCTGAGGAGTGTGACTGGAGCAACGATCCTGGGTAAGTGGGGACATAGGAAGGGCAGTTTTATTTAGCTTTTTGCTGTGACTTGGTGCATGTGCACGATCCTGTCTAAAATAGCTTGTGAATTAAGACATAGAGAGTGATGATTTTTCAGCCCGAGTCACAGAAGACAACAAAAACTGAGTTTAGTGTGAATCTCAGTGTTTAGTTAGTATTACTTTCCAACCTTTTAACAGTCCTGAACTGTATGCTACTGGCTTTGCTTCTAGCTAAGTGCTGTTTTTCGGCATACGAAGTAGAGTTGACTGGAAAATAAGAGCTACCATTCCATGAAACGTTTAGCATTTAAACTGTTTTTTTTTTTTTTTTCCTTTTCTATTCAAGAGTAAAACTGAAACTGTGGAGTATTTATATAGGGCATGAAAGACTCCAGGTGCTCTCACAAATATTAGTCTTGCCACAAATGCTCGATAAATTCTCACACCTGAACAGCATTTCTTTTGTTATGCCTGGTTTATGTGCCTTGGTATTCTGATCTCCATGTATTTTATAGCTTTTACTGTTCCATCCTAATGGAATTCCCAGTGAGCAAATCAGCATTGAATCCCATATCATGCTGACTGTGCTTCATTCTTTTTGTTTTTAAGTTGACAGATGTCCTAGCAATTGTTAACATCTAAGTCTGGATCCCCACCCTTGCATCCCTGTGAAGTGTGGGCCAAAAGCCTGTTACATCCTAGAGTGCACTCTCCGGAAAAGTGTCCATAAGCTGGTCAGAGACGCCTGGCCACTTCTGCCAGGCGTTAGGAGAAACAAAAGCTGAGAAGGCTTTGAAAGGTGGTGTGTGAGTAGGTAATCCTGCTTGAGCAGAAAATAACTCAGTTAGAAATTCACCCTTGTGCAGGGCTCCTATTTGTCGTAGAGGAAGCTGCTTTTTAGTGGAGTATGAGTCTACTCAGGGGAAAGAGTTCATTTGAGAGGTTTTTGTATATTATGCCAGTTCTATTTTGTCTGAGGAATTTTTCTGTGCTCCTGTGCTTTCCAGCCTTGTATTGTAGGTTTTGTGTAATTTCATTAATTGGAGACAGTTCTAAGGAGAGCATCTTTCGCTAACAACCCTTGCATGTGGAATATGTGCCCTACCTTTCTCTGTGCAGCGCCAGCACTGAGAGTTAAGTCTGCAGCACTGTAACAGTGATAGCTCAAACATGGGTGAAAAAGAAGGTACCTTCAGTTTCTGTGGAGCACCCACAAAGAACACAGAAGTGAGTGCCACAAGAGGCTGGTGCCGTAGGGTCGGTAAGGGGAAATACGGAGGCTTCCTCATATACAGAGGGTTCATAAAGGAGCACAAACGCCTGTCCTGGCCACCCGCACCCCACGGTGAATTAAGACAAGAGGTGTGTCTTATTCCCGGCCACGTTGCCCGTACCGTGGTTTCAGCCGCCGGGAGTCCCGGAAGGGCCGCGTTCGGTGCCCCCACACGTGGTGCCTTCTGTCGCTGGGGACACCCGCGGGCACCGGCCCTGCCCGGCCCCGGGCAGCGGCCCCGACGCCGGTGGGGCGGGCGGTGGGACTGTCTCCTCCCTCCCTGCCTCCCTCCCTCCCTGCCTCCCTCTCCGCCGGGACTCGCAGAACTTCAACGCGGCGGAGCCGTGCGGCGCGGCGGGACCGGGCCCTCCGCGGCGGGGGAGAAGCGGCAGAGCCCCCGGCCGCCTTCCCACCGGCGGAGCGGAGCGGCCGAGCGCGGCGGCAGCGGGGGGGTCCCGGCGGCGCTGCCCGCCCCGGCGGGGGCTGTGCCGGCAGGGGGCAGGGCTGGGAGCCGGCCGCTCGTGTGTTTCTAGGGCTTGACGTCCTTCCAGCCAGCCCGCCCTGCTTCCCGGCACAGCCGGCCCTCCGCCGGCGGAGAAGTCCCGAGAAGTGGCGGCGGGGTCCCGCACCCTCCCCCGGGCGCGGCGGGGCCGCGGCGATGGGCCGGGAAGTTTGGCGGCGAGGGGGTCCGGCGCCCCGCCGCTGAGAGCCGGCCGCTCCGGGGCCGGTCCTTTTCCGAGGAGCGGGAGGGCGCCACAAAGTGAAATCCATGAGGATTCTCGGGCTTCTCCTGGAGAAAGGCTCGCATATGCTGCAGTGTCTCTGTGGAAGGCGCCTGAGATCCAGCCACAGCCCAGGTGGGGAGCGCGCGTCCTTGTCCCCGCCGCCCTCGCCTCCCCGCCCGGGCGCCGCTCGGCCCGCGCTGGCCCCGTTTCCTCGCCTTCCTCCCCCTCCGCCTCGCCGGCGCCGCGCACAGGTGGCCGGGATGGGCCGGGAACGGGCCGGGCGCTGTCCGCGGTGCTGACCCCGCCGGGCATCCCCGGCACCGGCTCCGCGTTAACCCCACACCCGGGTCCCCTCCGTCCCCAGGATCCTCATCCCTCGGATTCCCAACCCGGCCCTCATCTACCCGAGGCTTTCACCGCACCTTGTGCTTAATGCCGCCTGCAGCCCCCAGCCAAACAGAACCCCCACGTGGGTCCTTTGTCCTCACATGGATTTATATTGCACACATCCTCATAAGTGTCCCCCATCCCACCTGCAGCCCACTCAGGTCCTTCTTTTTCATATGGGCCCCTTTATCTCCCATCCTACCTGGAACCCCCAACCATGGCCTCCATTATCACCTGGTCGGTATAGGGATAACCTTCCCTAGAGTGCCATTGGCCCCACATAATTCTAGAGTTGACCCTACTCTAAGAGCTCTTTGTATCTTGTGTTTTTGGTAGTAGGAACATCGTAGTGTTTTTCTGGTGGAGAGCTTTGAATG
Source organism: Atrichornis clamosus (assembly GCA_013400975.1). Lineage (NCBI taxonomy): Eukaryota > Metazoa > Chordata > Aves > Passeriformes > Menuridae > Atrichornis > Atrichornis clamosus. The sequence continues at coordinate 81,541 of WBMZ01005219.1, forward strand.
TGTTTTTGAGTGGTGATGTTCTTAGAAGCGAAGGGAAATCCCTGCCTGCTTTTGATGGGAGGCCAGGAGACTCCCAACTCCTCTCTCAGCTCCTAGTCTGTTGGGGAGAGAGCATTTCACTAGGATGGGAAGGGTTGTGGATTGAATGTCTGAATGATATTCGTGATCTTAAGCTGTCCCTGAGCACGTTTTGAAGAGGGGAATAAGTGCATGAGTGCCTTGAGTTTGGTGTGGCGCTACCGCTGAGTTTTAGGATAATCTTGTTGAAGCCTTTTAAGTGGTGCTTCTACAGTTTCTTCTATGCTACATGTGTTTATTTCATGAACCTGACTTTCCTTCTCTATAACATTGGGTAAATGACTATGGAAAGAAACCCTATGTTATTGTTATTATTAAGATTTTCAGAAGCTACAGCATTAATCCTACTGCTTTGAGCTTTGCTGTGTTTTCAGTTCCTACTTGGCTTTTGAGTAAATCAGCTTATTGGACCCTGACTGTTGCAATTTTTGGGCACTGGATGCTTACAAGGATGTCTCTTATAGTATTCTTTGCTAATGCTTGTGCTGTTTCCTTTTGTGAGATCTTGGCCCTAGAAGAGAAAAATGTCTGTGCCTCCAGTGTAAATGCTTGGTGTTGTGTCTTGAAGGGAAGTGTTGCCGTTCTTGGGGCAACACTGGTGCTGAGGTAGCCTCGATTCTCTTATGGCCTTGCTAAGGAAAAGCTGTTGATGGTTATAGCCACCCCCATTTATGCCTCAGTAGCCTCTTGCCTCCCATGACACTTTTGTGTGCAAATAGTTGTCTGTGACAAACTCATGGCAGCAGGGGATGTGCTGGGAGAGTAGACTTGGCTCTCTTCAAAGCATATTCTGCCCTGCCTTGAAGAACAATATAATAAACAGAATAAATTGTGGCTGCACTTGGAAGCATTTTTTGTGAAAACCTATATTGGAGCTTTCTTCATGGTGCTATGTGTGAACGTTCGCTTTGTGTCATTTGAAAACCCAGAGCTGTAAAGAGAACTGTAACCTACTGGTAAAAGTGGGGTGGTGCTCAGGCCATGGGGCGTGCTGGGCTGTAACTTCAGCAAACTAGAAGTCAATGGCAGTGTTCTAAGAGTTTTCCTGCTGAGCTGGTTTGGCTTTACAGGTGGATCCTGTGCTGAAGCATGCTCAATGTATACGTGGTGCCTGAGTCTTTCCTTATCTCCCCAGCTCTCATGGAATGATACTGAACATTGTGTAGTCTTTGTATTTCATGATGTTGTGCTATAAGGGGGCAGTCTATGGGAATGATCTCCTATCCTTATCTCCAACTGACCTTATTTTCCAGGTACTCATCCCATGCCACCATGAGCCTGAGCACTACAGATAGGGTTAGTTGCTTAGAATTAGGATGCTAAAATATATTCCCTCTTCTTGGCTGCGTTTTTTCATTTTCCATTAAGGCTTTATGTTCTTGAAAAATGTGCAGTAGAAATGAAAGCTTCCACCTATAAAGGGGTCACTGTGGGCTGGCGCTGCTGGAGGAGAAATCTCCTTGTTACTTCTTCAAAAGGTGGGCATGCCCCAGGAGACAGGTGTATACTCTGGCAACAACCCTAAGGGTGTAGTGCTGTGCCCAGCATGGCACTGTGGGGCTGTGCCACTCGGAGATGTAAACCAGCAGAAGGATTATAAAATTACAGGAGTGGAAGGCCTGTGGAAACATGAACTCAACAGCGGTGGTACAGAGTGCTGTGAGCTACTGACACTCCCTTGATCACTCTGATCTGAAGTTATTCTGACAGACTGACCAAGCCTTTTGCCTTCCTCATATCTATGTTTTCTTTAATGCAAACAAGTCATAAGGATGTAAGCATGTGTTTAAAGTCAGATTCATATTTGTGTGTTGTGCTGACTCAGAACCTTAGACCATTCCTGATTCTGACAGAAGCTAATGCATGATACTTCAAAGAAAAATAGTGAAACATTGAAGGTAGTTGTATAGTACTGTACAGCTCTGTTGTGATGTTAGCAAAAATATTAGCAAGATTTTTGTTATTTTTATGCGAAGACCTCTCACCTCTTTAATCTTCGCTAACTCTAGCCTGCTGTTTTCTTATGCTCCACCTCTGAGGTCTGCAGGGCTTGTCTCAAACAGTGCAGGGGCAGGCTGTGGTTGTTTGAGCAGGGCCTTGCAAAATGGGGCTTAATGGGTCTCCAAGCCAACACAAAAGTGCAGGTAATTTACAGCAAGACAGAGCAAGAGCTTTATCCTATTTCTTTGTGAATTTCTTTGCAACTATTTTAGCACAGCAACATTGTATCATCTTTCAGGTACTTCACTTGTTACGGTGGTTTCAGCGTTTGCAAGCTGACTGATTGCATTGCATGTGCAGAGATATTCCCCTTCTTGATGGTGTAATCACAGTTAATTTTGTTAAGTGTTTTTTCTTTAATTTATTTTCTCTGGTAGCACTTTTTTCACCTTTGCTCAGGAGGTGTGTTTTCCAGTCCAGATATTTTTTTTTTTTTTTTTTGCTTCCTAGCCTACACGAAACAGTTACTACACTGTTAAGTTCCAGGGAAACATTAGATAATGATTGTGTTCTTGTAACTGCGAATAAAGCTATGAAAAAATATTTTGGGTGACCTGTCCCTGGTTTGCCACGTTGATGCAAAAGGCCTTGTATCCATAGGCTGCATGATAGCAGCATGGAGATTTCTGCCAGTGAGTGTTTCAGTCTTCCTCCATACGGATTTCTTATTTGGCTGTATGAGTGGTTCTGTCTCATGCCTGTCCCCCTCTTGGCTCCTGTACAGACTCTCCTATGGGATGCATCACTGCTAAAACCACAAATATTTCTCACATCAACTAGCAACAACATTCAGCAGCAGTGCATTTTCAGCTTTATTTTCAGTAGTAGAGGTCTGACTGTATCCAGAGACTGATCTGTTCTCAAACATTCATAAGAGTACTTCTCAGTTGAAATCTCTATTTTGCAAATTGATCCCTTCAGTACAAATTAAGCTCATATTGAAAGTAAATCCTAAACTTGGCTTCCATGTGAGTCTCACACTGGTGAAATTTGGAGATGCTCCTGGAAATATGCTGATGGATGCTGGCTTTGTGGCAAATTACAATGATGTCTGGCACAGTAGGTCTTCATATTTCTCCCGGCATCACGACACTAAGTTTGATATTTGGGCCAACAGGAACAAGCATTCTGTCTAGGTAGGCAGGGTCGGGCTGTGCCTCTGTCATTAGCCAATCTGTTGCTGCCAACACCCTTCTTTGCATTTGTCCTGAGACTATTGGGGCACTGTCATAATGTGTCTGCACGTGCAAGATACCTGCAGATGCAAATGCAATCACACAGAGAGAAGGTACAATTGCATATTCAAGAATAATATTTGGCTTATGAGCAGAACAGGCACTCCTTGGTTTGCCTGTGCAGTTATCTATGCATTCATCTACACTTTATTTACATACACTAGTTCTTGAAAATTTTCCCACTGTTGTTTATTCAAGTAGACAGCAAGTTATAGTGTACAGCAAGTACTGCACAGTTCAGCTTAAGTTACTGGAAGCAACAGCTCTGTGCGTGTAAGTGACAGGCAGTGAAGCCTGCAGTTCCTTGCTGAGTTCAGGGAGCGCAGAGGGACTGACTGGTCTGTGGCAGTTCAGAGTGTGGTGTGTGCATTGCTGGTGGGAGAGGGGAAAGGCGTCTCCGTGGTGCTGAACTGGAGCTGGGAGCGGGTCACAAGGCTGAGAAGCGATGGGGTCTGCCTGGGGAGCATCAGCACTTCTTCCTTCCTGCACCAGGTGTCTTGCCTGCCATTCTCTGCCACTGTTCAGAGTGTGTCAGTGTTCCTGCACACGTTTGGCTCAGGCTCCCTCTTCCTGTTCTGTGTTTTTGGAGAAGTAACACTTGCTGACCAGTGGAAATTAAGTACCTGTGCTGTTCTGGGATAATGCCTATTGTTGACACTCATATGCTAGTGGAAAGCATACCTTTGATTTAGTTTAATTCACCTGGGAAATGAATTAAACAAAACCCTGAAAAATCTTTTTCATTATAATAGGAGCACTCCTCTGGGGTATTATTCAAGAATAGCTATACCATTTTAAATCCACACTTTCCTTTATTCTGAAGTAACCCTCTCCTGTAGGCATTGGTTAAGCATCTCTCCTGGAAGCCCATAGTGCTTGTGCATCTTTGTAAAAAAAATCTGTTCTGACTAAGCTAGAAATGATGAATTTCTTAGCATTTTCATTTGGTGAAATTCCTTGGTTTCTATCATACAGAATTCCAGAGATATAAATGATAATTAACTTAGTTATATGCATATAACTTTTTTCAAGTGCTTGCAGCCAGTTCTGTATCGTTATGTGAAGGAAAGTCTTTGATATTATGCAGGATTTTATTTTTTGGGTTTGCAATAAAATATTACATAAATCTTCAAAAGAAATGCAGGTCCAGTAACTCCCTGGGTGTAAAGTGATTTCGCAATGCATAGCTGTCAGCCAGATGTCTGAGGTTACAGAGCTGGGGATCTGCAATTGCTGCATCTTCACCCAGTCTTGTGAATATTGAGACTTGTCTGGGTCCTACTAGAATGTCACTGATATCAAATCATATTTGGAAAATGTTTTACTTTCTGTGAATGAGCAAATTCAAGCAAAATAAGAGTAATTTGAATTTTCTTAAGTACCTGTAATCAGGGTGATAAACAGTACTCTGAAGCAGAGGTTGGCTGGTTTATGGCACTTTTCACCTGAAGGTTTGCATGGTTTTGTAAAGGAATAAAGCTTAACTTCCTTCACTTCCCAAACTCAGCCCAGAAAAGAGTAGGAGTTTGTCTCAGTGTAAACACCATGTACAACTGTGACACATTATTAACCGCAAGTTTTTATGGGAAATGTTAACTAACAACATAATGAAATAATTTTGCAGCTTTTCCAGTGGTTTTCCTGAATAACTGTGTATATAAAATATTGTCTTCTGTGTTACTGTTTTTCCACTTGAAGAGTAACAAAAGAATTCAGGGTCATAGGAAGGTATTTAAAGCTGATGACTTTCAGAGTAGATGCTTTCAGCTTAAGAGCTCTGTGACTGTTGTTAGGTCATGTCCACCCGAAGACCAAGGAGTATTTCCGGAGATAGGTCTCAGTTCAGTGAACCACCTACTGCATATGTAACTCTGTGCATGCACCTAGTCCCATTTTAAGATGATCATACAATGAATACTTACCAGAACCTTTGTTTTAGGTGAGTGGTAAGTATCATCCCTAAAATTCATCTTGTTTTTCCTGTCCAACAGATCATTGATAATAGGCTTGTTTTCTGTTCCAGCAGATCTCTCTGGAGGTATTTCATAGCCATCAGTTCCCAGATGGAAAGTCCTGTTCATTAAAGAAATTAAAGCGCTGCTTTGTTTGTGAGAGTGATCTACTTCTGGCTTACTTAACTTTGTCTCAAAATCAAGCCACTTGTCTTCCCATAGCCCTTTCTGCTGCTTTCCAGAAGCAACCTGTTTAATTTTTTACCCAGCTGGTGCTAATTGTAAATTTTTTAGATCAGGTGGTACATACATCATCAAAAGTTCAGCATAGTCTGAAAACTAGATGAGATGTCTTGTTTTGGTTGTAAAAGACCTCTAAAATCATTGAGTACAACTGTTAAACCGGCACTGCCAAGTCCACCACTTAACCATGTCTCTAAGTGCCACATCTGCATGTCTGTAATACCTGAAAGGATGGTGACTCCACTACTTTCCTGGGCAGCCTGTTCCAATGCTTAACAACCCCTTCAGTGAAGAAATTTTTCCTCATATACAATCTAAAGCTCCCCTGATGTAAATTGAGGCCATTTCCTCTTGTCGTGCCACTTTAGAGACAGACTTTACCCCACCTTGCTACACCTCCACCTGACTCCTATCAAGGAGTTGTAGAGAGCAGTGGTCCCCCCTAATCTTCCTTTTCTCCAGGTTAAACAACCCCAGCTCCCTCAGCTGCTCCTCACAGGACTTGTTCTCTAGACTCTTCCTCAGATCTGTTCTGGAGCTGGATGTGGCCCAGCACCTCAATGTCTTTCTTGTAGCGAGGGGCCCAAAACCAAACACAGGAATTGAGCTGTGGCCTCACCAGTGCCCAGTACAGAGGATGATCCCTAGATGCAATGGTAGTGCACAGAGCTTTCAATTGTGTGAATAGACATTTGCTTAAAAGGCCTTTAAATAGATTCTTCTTCCCCTTGGAGGAAAAGAGATGTGTAATGTTTAATAATAAAAATAGTGTTTCTTCCCATAGCCTGAAATGGCATGGAAGGAGGTAATCATGTTTTGTATGGCAAAGCATTTTTCTAAATGGCATGTTTATGCCTTTCTAGCATGGTGGCTGCGATTGGCTGCTGGGCCGATTTGCATGTGCTAAATTGCAGTCCTGGGGATCTGTGAAAACAACCCAGCAAAGCCAATCTCAGCTGGGAGCATGGAAGCTGCTGCTAATTTTGTGACGAACCACCCCCAGGCCCAGCGTGAGTCATTATCATTGTTTTGTTTTCCAGAAGTCAGTACCAAATGCTTCCAGGATCCAAAGCGTGGATTATCTCTGGAATTGTATTTGTTCCCTCAAAGCTTTGTTTGTTCCAGATAAGAGGAAAGAATAGGAAAAAAAATCTGTTTTAAAACAACATAAAATAATTGTTTCCTTATTAGTGTTCTCTTCCTGCTTTTAATGTGCATTCCCAGCCATTTGTTCACTTGAAAACTCACTTGTGCATTGCCCAAGCAGCCCATAGCAGCTCAGTCCTAATCAGTTTGCTTTGTGCTGCCAAGGGGATGAGGGGGCAACAGTAAGTACAGTGGGATGAGGCAACTTGACTGAAGTCAGTGTTTGGCTCTGGCAGAGCTGAGATGGGGAGTTTCTGCTCTCTGTTCTTCCGTTTGTCCCACTGGTTTCTCAGCGAGTGTTTTTGTGATACAGCTGTGTCTGGGACCAGCTGGAGCATCCGTTTGCTGTAGGCCAGGAGTCTTTCATCTGAGTAATGCACTGGCCTGATCCCCAGGGTCTTACACCTGATGTCCACTTGCTGGGGTTGCTGGTTCTCTGGGAGATAGGACAAAGTGTTGAGAGAACAAGAGCCTCTGCCCTGTGCTGGGATTGTGACCACTGCAGTCAATTTGGTCCCAACTTTTAGCACTTGTTTCAGGTTGTCTTCTCAAATAGACTTCTTTGGTGTGCCACAGACTGTACAAGTGTACCTGCAGAGGCTGTGGGCTGGATGCAGAGGAAATGCTGGGTCCTGCAGGGGAAAGGTCCAGGAGTAGGAAAATTCATGTGTGTGGGCATACAGAAGCATATAGAAGTGATTTAAATTCAAAACTTGAACATACAGTGGGTGGAAAAGACATGGACAGAGTGGGAGGCCTACATGAGCATGGGAGTGGAATAAGGAGCTGAGAGCACTGAAGAAGAGAAATGGAGAAGGGGGAACTTCTAGTGAAATTGGCTTTAAAATGTAGCTAAACATGCTGTGCTTTCTTTATGGACAAGAGTACCAATATGGCATTTCCTGCTCTGCCTTACTGATTTTCAGGGTGGGGAGGTCTGCTCAGAGCACCCAAAATATGTCAGGAGGGAGGGACAGGCAACACCAGTCCTCCTTATGGGGCTGGGGGTGGAGCTGGACATACACAGAGCTTTCAAACTGGAAAAGCACAAGGGTCAAAAGTGTCCATGACTCTCCACAATACTCAAGCCTCTCTGTGATATTGGTGTGTTTACAGATGACCACTGGGAAGGTATTGCAATGTCCTCCATGCTCCAAATTCCTTCTCAAGTTCTGGATTTCCTCTTTTGTCACAATGTGACATGAAAACCAAACAAAAGAAAATAATAATGATTTTACTGCTGATGGAACTGGGCAGCCAATGTGCTGTCACTACTTTTCTGAGTTTCTGTGACTTACTGTTGCCATTGTTTATCCTCTTCTGTGGGTTTTTGGTGGTAGAGAAAGATGCACGTGACTCTCCATCGAATTGCAGCAGTGAAATTCAGACCCTGACAGACTGGAACACCTCCCTCTGTCCCAGTGCATGGTGCTCCCCTTGCTTTCAGTTCTGCCCAGGCCCTTTTCTTACCTGCTTCTTGAATTTAGAAATAGCGTAGGGGTATCCTGGGTGGTGTATTGGTGAGGGTGGAGGGACTTGTAGGTGTTGGTTTTGAAAGGCTGATTTCCCCAGGTGTTTATGTTCAGTGCAAACAGGGTATAATCTTTGTAAATATTCAGTTGGTTGATCAGACAAATACGTATAAATATTCACATATGGCTTAATGCCCTGTGGCTGTGCTTGGGTGTTCCTCTCTAATAACTGTAATTTATCTTTAATGGATAAGACAAAGAAACCTGGTTTGCTTTTTCCTCTATTTCTGCATTTGCTGGAGTTTCTGTGATGAATCCTTTACTGTGCTCACCCTTAACCTGCAGAGGCAGTTCTGGGAATATAAATCATGCTCCCAGATGCTTGCAGACTGTTCAGGATTCAAATGAACCTTCCCTGCCCCACCTTCCCAGGTAAACAGCTGACACACATCTTACAACATCTTGCTGGAGATCTGTTTCTGCCCTGCAGCTTGTTCACAGCACCTTGGCCAAGAAGATGTGACTGTGTTTTAGGGCTGGTTTGGGGCTTTGTTTTTGAGGTTAAAAAAGGTGAGTTAGAACAATCAAATTTCTTCAGATGGGATGTGAAGCATGAATAAGGAGGGCAATTAAATGGGAGCATGTCCTTTCCTGAGGAAACACTTTAGTGAATGAATTTTGCACTTGTTTGGCATTTCTGGCAGGTGATGGGTCTTGCTGAGAGTGCTCCCATGAGAGCTTCTCTCCTACTCATCCACAGCTCGTGCCCTTTGGGTCGATATTCTCTGTCTAACACGCTGTCTGGCAAGGGGAGCTCTCACCTCAGCAAGGGGTGCTCCAACCTCCCAGAGAGGGTCAGGAAATACGCTTTCTAAATGATAGGCTGCTAAATATAAAAATACCCAAACCGAGGCTTTTCTTTGTTTGTAGTGGGAAAAAAACAACTCTAAACTGGCAGCAAGATCCAGACAGGCACACAGCTTTGCAAAATAGCCACGGATGTCTCCTGGGGACTGTGCTAAGGGCTGTCCTGGCATAAGTCTATCTTTGCACACTGGGGAGAGCTCATTGCTTATGTACATGTCCACTAAGGAAAAGGGTTTCAATAAGAAAGTCACGTTTTGACAAGGGACTGACAGGATGCAGAGAGAGAAATGCAGAGCCCTGACGTGTGCTGGGAAGACAGGTATGGATCTGATTCCCACCCAGAGCAAGGACAAAGGACTGGGTAAATCCTCCTCACTCAGCCTGGAGCCATCACTTCTCTTTCTCTTCTGATCCCCTGCCCACTTGTGTTAGCTCCAGACTCACTGCAAATCTCAAACTCACTAGATTTTCTCTGCTGCTTCGTTGCTCCTGGCCTGTAGAAGGGGAAGACAGCGCAGTGCTGGGGAGGAGAGAAAGGCATTGCATCTCTATTATTTATGGGAATGTTGTTCATTTGGCTGGTAAAATACTGCTGGGATTAAACGTTAGAGGAATGATGTGCTTGTTACTCAGTGAGCACATGTTGCCTCACTAACTGCCAAAGGACAGTCCTCTGTTTTAGCACTTTTATAATCACTCGTTAAGCTTTGAGACTAAGAGCCAATGTGCCTTACTCCCTGCTTCATCTCCACTTTTTCCACAACAGTTTTATGTTGTAGAGACAGATCTTCTCTGGGTTTAATGTAGCCTGCAGATAATTGTTTTGGTAAAAAAAAAAAAGAAGAAATCTCTCTGAAAAAGTCACCAATAAAAAGACATATGGAGGCAGTATCAATTAACAGAAAAATATGAGAGCAATTGATCTGGGCCAGAATAAGGTGTCCATCGAGCCCTGTAGTATTTCTCCATCCACATTAAACAGTTAGGAAAAAGTAAGAAAACGGCAATGTGATGTGTCCCCCAAATGCTCTCCCAGCTGCTAGCTATTTTCAGCTTAGAAAATTTTCTGAGTCAGACATGGTTCAATGTACTTAGAAATTCTCAGTGGATTTTTCTTCGGTGTACTTGACCAGACTCCCCTTGAGTTCACGTACATTTTTAGCATCATAGTGTCCTCTGGAAAGGATTTCCCAAGACCTGTTACAGGAAGAAGGCCTGATTTTCCTTTGTTTTGAACTTGATTCCTGCTAGTTTGGGTTTATGCTTTCCAGAGATCCAGTACTGAACAAGACAGTGAATAACAGGCCCCATTCTCCTCTCAATGCTACTTGTGATTGTATGGACCTCAAGCATAGTCCTGCTAAGTGATCTCTCTTACAGTTTGAAGAGTCTTGGAACTTTCTTGTTGCCCCTCTCTCAACCATTCCCCATTCTGGTAAACGCTTGTTGCAATGAGAGTAGCACAAGAGCACATACTTGTCTCAAGTAAGGCACTGCTTTTCTTTATGCCCAGGGGCTCAAAACCAGTGGGGTCAGTTCAGCTAGAGAGAAAGCAGTTTTCATGTGGGGTACAGAAAGGAAAGCAGGCTGGCGAGTATGCTGTTATGGCCAAATGTTGAGTTCTGTAGCTGTCAGTCCCTACAAGCTTGTGATTAAAGTGGCTTCTCAAGCTGTGGGTGGACACAGGCTCAGTGAGCCATTTAGCCGCGTCAGGAGATGAGGATGGCCGTGCCGAAAACTCTGTGTGTGATGAAGCGTGGGGGATCACCTTGAGACACGACTTCAGCTTTGGGATGCTTTGAGCTCCGTTCTGCCTGACACGCTGTGGTGGCAGCTGCCTGCCCATGGACCAGAGCAAGAGTGTGGTAGCTGGTTCCACTCTGATGAGAGATGCTGCCTCTTGCAGCTGGAAGAGAGGAACCAGGATACCTGGGGTACAACTGAGCTCCTTTCATAGAATATCCTGAGTTGGAAGGGACCCATAAAGATCATCCAACTCCTTTGTACTGTACCATCTCCGTGGTGAGAAGAGCTGCAGCTTAAACCCCAAATTGCATTGACAAGATCTTCACTCAGTGTAGGGATGCTGGGGAGTGTTGCTCAGTCTGACATTTAAGCTGTGGGTTCCTGCACATAACTCCGCCCTGGGTGCCACCACACCTCCCTCTGCCTTGTTGCCTGTCCATACTGTGGAGGCGATCCTGCCTTCTTTGCAAAGTACCTGTGGGACTAACTCAGCACCTGAATGGACAACTGAAGGACTGTAAGTCTCAAAGCTGTTTAATATTACTCTGTCTGTACGCTAGAACTGGGGGAAGGGGTTAGGATTTTAGGTATTTAACAGAAGATGCACCATGAGAATTTTAGAGTACAGTTGAAATTCCTCATTTGTGCTTTAAGAGGCATTTGAGACTCTCAGCAATTCAGTAAACTCCCATTAAAAGCACATGCATTACAAATTTCTCACATAAAAGTATTTAAGGTTCAGTAGGAGTATAGCTTGCCAGGGAGAATATGTTGGCTGCCTATTAAGAGAAACAGATGAAGGCAATTGCTTTCTAAGGGTTAAGTGTGATCTGGTAAGCCAAGGCCTGCAGCATTAGCAAGTGCCAGCCAGCAGCTGGAATAGCTCAGTGAGGGATAACAAGTGCCCTGTCCTTCCATCCCTCCAAAGAGAGCCTTGCTCAGTGAAGGTTTCTAACGCTGAATCAGCAGCACAGAGGGCTGTTTAAAGGGCTCAGAGTTAACAGCTTCTGCACACTAAAGGTTAATGGCAGTATCTCAGGAGGTAGATTTCAGAGGAAAAAGGTTTCTTTCAGTAATGTTTGGGGTTTGCTTATCCTCTCAACATTACCTGCAGCAGTGTGCTAATGCATAGGCAAAGTGGGCTGTGACCTCAATCAGCTAGTTAATTTTAAGCCCATGCTTAAGTGATTTGCTAAAACTGTGCTTATTCAGAGAAAGAAAACAGACTGTATTTTCAGTGCTCAAACTAGGTGAATTATAACATCTAAGTGATTTTAATGATGAAAGGGTGAATTATGCTTTGAAACAATTATTTACATTCCCATAAAGAATATTAGTATTAGTCAGTATGTTTGATGATTGATAGCCATGTTCATACTTTGATAATAGCCCCTTCAAAGTTACTTGAAAAACTGTATTGTGCATTTACATTTTTATCTCTGTATTTTAAGATGAGCAGAGCTCATTAAACTGAAGTATTTTTATGTCTCTTGTCAATAGAAAATGTACTTTTAAATGTTCACAAGGAATTGGTTACAGAAATATGGGAAAGAGAGGAAAGAGATTGTTTTCCTTTCGTGTTCAGTACATTCTTCGTCCTTTAGCTTTTTGATGACTAAACTGTTCTGTATTTGCAATTGAAAACTGTTGATTGGAAATTCTTGTGAGAGTAACATAAATAGGGCTTGATTTTGAAAAATATATTCATGATCATTTGCCTAATTTGTGTGTGCAATTAGCGTGATTGCCACTGGAAATGGCCATCTGAGAACAGACTGTTGGAGATTTCTGTCTTTTTCTGATCCTTTTTCCTTCTCCTCCTTAAGGTGCCAAGTTCTATGATGTCTAAATATTATCCATGGAAGTTTAATTTGGTAATATCTTATCGATCTCCTTTCATCTCTTACCTCTCCACTTTCAGGTGTTTGTTAAAAGGCTGATGATGATTATTCCCTTCTGCTTTCTTCTCAAGTCCACTTGATGCAATGTAAAAGAGGTTCTTTCATCTAAGCTGTTGATCTTGCAATTTAGAGAGTCAGATCCCACTGGCATCTCTACAGGTTCTTAAATGGCCATAGTAATATTTAAGCAGTTTGCAGGCATGCACAAAGGATTACAGCTCTCATCTGTCGAGTCTCTTACTCTCCCCTGAGGAAACCTGTGCTCGCAGGGGACATTTACTGGTGACAAGATGGGATTGTTTCCCTTTGTTTTGTTTTAAACATGTGATGAATTAAAAAGGTAAGACAAATGAGTCTCTAGAGTATTCTCTTTGGGGAAGCTGAGAAACCTGGTTCAAGTTAGTGATTTGAAAGGCATGTTAGTTCGAGATGTCTTTGAGCTGACTTAGAGTCCTTTTTGTAGGAGCATGGTGTCAAGGCTGCACTCCTCAGTGGCTTCACTGCTGAGTAAGAGAAGGAAATGAGCTTGTGAACCCATCATCTGTGGGCACATACTATTATTCCCTCCCTGTACTGGTGCTGGGGGACAAGCCAGAGCAGGAAACTAATCTATTATTATTGGTATTTTAAAAATGAATTGTTTTTAATCAAATCAGCCTTACCTGAGTCATTATGTGGCCACACAAGCTCTGCTGCTGTCAGGAGGGAATTGGCAGGAAAGGTGTAGTGTGAGGCAGGGAGAGGAAGGGGTGGAATTGCCCCTTTTCTCAGTCACACACGCGAACCTGGGTTTGAAGTGGTGGGGCGCTGCTCCGCTCCTGGTGACATTCACATCCTGTTCATTGCTCCTGAAATGTTCTCCATCCTGAGACACAACTAAGTCAAATGTAAAGATTAGGCGTACCTTCCAGTTTGGGGCGTGACTCAGACCTAGAGTTGCAGAGGTGGGAGAGCCATGGCAGTGCTGCAGAAGATAAATATCCCCTGGCTCATTAATGATGAGATGGAGAGCACACACTGCCTGATTGCTCATTGGCTGTGGTCTTTCATTAAGAGTAAACTCAATTTTCCCAGTATTGACAGCTGCCTGATGGAGGGGTCGTGCTATGTGGCAGGCAATGAACTGCCAAGAACAAAGCCATATGCCAGGAATGATAGTAGCAGTGTATTTCGTTCTTTTCTTCTGTGCTCTCTCCTTGTTGAGAAGAAACAATTTCTAGGGATGAGATGTTAAATATGACAACTGTGGCCTGTCTGCCAGCTTGGAAATGCTGGGATGTTAATGTACTTTAAGTGGGGACGTTGATTCTTGTTTGTGCTTGCTCCTTCCTGGCCTGGGTTGGGACTGATTTAATTAAAGAAATGTAGTACCCTTTCCAAAGAGTCCCCCAAGCCAATCAAAAGCTTTATTTTTTTCCTGCCCGATCTCTCTGATCCTTCCCAAATCACAAACATTTATTGTGCTGTGAGGAAGAACTTTGGAAAGAAAGAAGCAGAACATGCTTTGCCAGGGCGCATCAGTTTCTGCTGGCCCTAGCACTGCTCTTCCCCCTGCTCTGTCCAACCAAGGGCCCTCTCCGTCAGCACAGCTCGCTCAAGCATCTTCCCTCCTCATTCTGAGAGCTGCTCCAGCCCCTTCCAAACACATAATTATAGGCATGAAAAAAATAAACTTGTTCTTATTCAGCACCTGATAAAATGGTGACTCAGGCGTTTTCATTTTCCATTGGAAATGCAAGTTCTCACGCATTCGGAGCGCTCACCAGCACGCCGCCTGAATCTTAAAGGGAGCTGTGTCTGCGCCCTGGAAGGACAAATTGGTTACAAATGCAAAATACCCGGTGGAGGTTCTTACAAGTAGCTTCATTTGGCCACATGGTGAAGCAAACCAAGGTCACTTACCTGTCTCTGCACTTCTCCTTGCAATGTAGTTATATCCCTGCAACACCCCAACCTACAGCTAGCAGAGGGCTGTGGAGACCTGGCCAGCCTGGCTGCTAGGAGCTCTCTGGCCACTGGGACTGCATGATCAGCCTGGCACTTGAGACAAATGGTGGAGCAAAGGCACCTGATCATGTTTAGGATGGCCCTTGTGAAAAGGGTGACGACACTCTGTTCCTAAAATAAAGATGTTTCTGTGCTGTGTCAGGAGATTGCTCGTATACAGGCTGGAAGGAAGCAAGATACTTGCTGAAAGGCATAAATCTTTCTAACCACCTTCAGTGGTTATTTTTAAGCTCAGGGCAGGCACTGCTATGAATTCCATCCCATTAGGGCTGGAAAAGTGTTAGCCAGGAAGATGGGTGCTCTGGAGCATGAGAACCCTCTTCCTCCTGCCCACATGCCCCGTGCCTTGCAAAGAAAATCCCTGGGCTGTGACAAGACTGAAAGGATAATGGGCAGCAGCTGTGCCCCACCTCTGCCAGGTTTTGTGAGGGAGGGCTTAAAAGTCCTCCTGGTAAGCTGGGTAGGTGTAGCATGTTGTTTGATTTTGGTTTAGAATTAATTCATTAAATGGTGTTTTAGTGTATTCCTCCAGAGCAGCCAGAGTTGTGGGATAAATATTTATATAGAACAGATGCTGAGTTAAGAAAAGATGCAACAGAAGTACAAATATATGTTTTTGCCCTTGATTCTACCTGAAGGTTTCTGAGGACTTGACTCAGTGATCCCTGTGGGTCTCTTCCAACTCAAAATGCTCTACGATTCTAAGACTTTGCTGGAGTTAATTATTTCTTACACCCCTTCTGGACATTAGGCTTTTTTATGTTTTCATGTAATTCAGGAAACAAACTCATTGATGAGGCAAGACCCAAGTAAATGCCTGCTTCTCCTTTATTTTGTGCCTGCCCAATGCCCAAACTCACCACCTCCTGGCATCTCTTCACAGGAGTATACTGGACTAAACCCAAATTAGTGGCTAGTCTTTCTTCAAGCATTTGCACTTGCATCAATTGCTGATGTGGCTTAGTAAACAGGACCCATCATGGGAAGGACTGTAACATCTCTGAACATGAGCCAAAATTCTTTAATAATAAAGAGATAATCCACTAAGTAATTTGAGCCCAGTAGTCTGCAGGGCATGGGGGATGCTTTCTGGCTTTGCTCCCAAAGATTCAAAAAGTCCTCCAGAAACTGCTGCCCTAGTGAAGGAAGCAGAAGGGAGGGCCAAGAGAAGACAATATTTAGATTTACTTTTGGGTTTTCTTCTGATGAGAACATAACTTGCTAAGTAAAAAAAAAAGATAAAAATCTTGGTCTGTTGGGGAAAAGTTGACATTTCTTATGTAAAAAGAAGGATCTTTTCACAGGGTATTTTCTACATCTAATTCTCCTCTGGCAAAATGTGGGTGCATTTTTACTGATGGAAAAAGTCTTTTCCTAAATGTTTGAGGATGTAGGAGCAGTGATGCTTTACAAATCACACTTTGTCATGAAATGAACAGCAGGTGAGCGTGTATGTATTGGTTCATGTGTTCCCACTGCCTGCAGTGCCTGGGGTGAGCTCTCTCCAGCTGGGTCATAAGCCAGGTAGCATTAGCAGAAGTGCCTCCCCAGCGTGGGCAGGGGTGGGATATGTCTTGGAAGGACAGGAGTCCAGGGTATCCTTGTCTGGTCCAGTCCTTTGAACAGCACACAGGGAAGAGGTTTGTCAGTGCCCCAGGAGCAGGGTGTTTGTCAGACCTACAGCTCTTGGCAACTGTCTGGAGTCCCTTGAACCATTGACAAGAGGCTGATAATGGGAGAAGAAATAGAGACCTGGGATGGTGCTGCGGCAGGGCAGGGCCTCCCTTGACCCTGCACGCTGCTGCAGTCCTGTTGGGAGAGCAGGACACGTTTGTCACCTGAGAGCTACCTGGGAGTATTGGCCCCTCGTGGTTACAAGCGAGCCTTTGCTGTTGCCCCTGTCAGGGGTGGAGGCGGCTGTGGTGGTTGCACCTCTCTCTAAGTCTCGCTGTGTTCTGCTGCTTTGGTTGATCTTAGGTCAGCAGTGACAGCCTCCTTGGAGACTCGGTCCCTGAGACCTAACCAGGCCCTCCCAGTGCAGAGCTGGGACCTCCAGCGTAGGGCTCTGCATCACCTCTGTCCCCTCCTTGGGTGAGTCACCTCTGTGAGTGACATCTCACAGTGGCGCTGTCTCTTGGAGTGTACATTAGCAATCACTGGACTTGTGCCTCTCCCCACCTTTCTTGTAGTAGTAGTCCTTTCTTTTTTTCCCTTTAGGATGTTTGCAGTGAATCTGGGGACATGCAGAGCAGATATTTTCTTTAATCTAGCTAGGTCCAGCGGCAGTAACAGTGTTGGTTTGTTCATCACATAAGCACATACCCAAAGCAGCCAGTGTGCTGGTAAAAATTATGCTGCAGCTCAAGCATTTGATTTTTTTTTCTTCTATTTTTGCTATCCAAAATAAATAGATTATAGTTATTTGTGCCTGCTGATAGCTCAAATACACCTTCAGTTTGGTTCAGTAACATTCCATCTCAACCCGTCCTCCGTGGGACTTTACAGTTAAACTTACATCCCGTAAGAAGCGCTAGGATTACTGCTTTGTTCGACTATAGTTAGTATTCTTCCAGTTAATATGATCATCCCTAGAATAGAAAAATTTTGAGCACTCAGCTATTTTCATCCAAGCCCCTGACATGCCCAGCTTCTACCACTTGAAGGGAATGTCAGACATTTTCACATGACAGAAAAGCGTGGCCAAATTCTTTTCTATAAATATTCTTAACTTTGGGGTTACTGTTTCTTTACTGGGTTTCATTTTCTGTGTATTCTTGAAACTTGCAAGAGATACATATGCAAATCTGCTAGATTTACAAACTATAACCTATTTTAGATGCATATGTGTGCCTTTTCCTTTAATGATAACCCTCAGCAAGCTTGAAAATTAGTGATACAGACTGATAGATACACCTGGAGGCATCCCCAGCCTTAAAATATCAGCCCATGTTTTCCACCTTTTATCTACTTGTTGGTTTTTGTCTCTACTGTAATATTCATGGAGTGAAACAAAATAAGGAACTGAAAAGAGCATTTTTATGTAATTTGTGATACTTGTTAAAGTGCTTTGTGGTTTTATCAGAATGAATCACTTGTGCAAAATTCTGTGCTCTTTTTGCTTTTTCTGACACTGAAATATCTCCATATCAGTGTAGGGAATGAACGTACGTGCAATGTGGGAAGCAGAGATGCAGGTGGGGAATATTTGCGGTGAATTCCTGTAATAATCAGGAAAGAGAAGCCCATGAATCCAGTTTTGAAGAATGTCCTGTGAGAGCCAGACTGAACTTGAATGTGTCCTGGTACATTTCCATAATGAAGCAGAAAATCCCGCAGTGAGGCAGCCGATCGAACCCTGCCGACGGCTCGCTCAGCCCATGCAGGAGCAGCCTCCTCACCTCCTGCCTGCAGACTGGGTCTGAGCAGGGTGGGAGCAGCCATGGCTTTAAAACATTCCTTGCCATATGTCATAGTGCTACCTGAGCTCGTCAGCCTGACCTGCAGCCATGCGCAACACAAACAAAATCCGAGTTCCAAAGATATGTGCCAGGCAGAACATGCGTTCCTTTTCTCTCTGCTTTCCAAAATATTTGCTGTGCTTTTTCCTCTGTAGCTTCCGGTTTTTTGTCACCTGCAAGTCACCGGTGCTTTTTGAAGGCTGGCAATTAAAAAAACCCACACCATCCACCTTCTGACTGCTGTCTGTGCTGTGTCTGCCAGCACCACGCAGGTCTCCTGTGGGCATTAAGGCCAATGTCACCCACATCATTACCCAGCCGGGAGGCAGCTGCTGGCAGGGACAGCCACTTTCTGCAGGAGCAGGGAAAGACTCAGGCTTCTCAGTGCACAGATGCTTGCCATGAACATATGCTTAATTAAAAGGCAAACTCGCCACCTGCTCTGCAGCGTGGGTATCCAGGCTCCTTTCAGACAGGTATTTGCTTTGCAGTGTGCTTGTGCTTTTACAGGGGTCTGGAAGTGCTGGTGGTTATGTTTGTGCAGCTGTGACTCAAACCCCAGGCGTCAGGTGATGTTAGCATGCAGAGCTGCCAGCTTCATTAAGGTAATTGTGCCCAAGGCCTTTCCTTCCGTATCCTGGTTTAATGAGGAGCCAGAGCATCCCCTCAGTGCTTCCCTGCAGGAAGCTGCATGTGGGCAGGAGCTGGAGTGGGTTTGCTCTCTGCCCCCCCAGCCTCTGAGGCTGCTGCCATCTCCTGCACTGGGCAGAGAAGGGGAGTGCCTAAGTGCATGTTTTGCTGCTTAAACAAGTTACCACGTCTTCTAGAGATGCAAAGAAATTTGTCACTCCCTTTTGAACTAGAACGCTGCACAGGTTTGGAACCTCTTGTCAGCCCTTCCCTAAGCCTCGGTCCCTCGGTCAGCGGCCAAATCCCCGGCAGAGCTGGCAGCGCTGCGGCAGCCCGGGCAGGGATAAATGGGCCATGCACTCTGCAGCGCTGGTGGCAGGGACAGATTAACCCTCTTTTGTAGAACCGGTGCAGTGATAGCAGCTGGTGGGTGGCTGAGAGCCTCCTCTCCCTGGGGTGCCCTGAAAATGGTCACATGGCTCTGGGAGCTCCAAATATCCGCGCTGAAACAAAAGTCACTTAATGTATTAGCCAAGCTCACCCTGTTTTGTTTGTCTGGACTGTTCTCGCTGCACCCATCACAGAAATGCCTTTTCCACAGGGAAATGCATTTTCTGTGCCCAGTTTGTGATGCCTGTAACATCTGCAGTGAAAATGAACATTTCTCCTGCAACATTTTCAGGTTTCTGGGTCCCAAGAGGAGATAATGCACAGGGATTTCAAGCTGCAGCCCCAGAATTCCTACCAGGGAACACGTGCAGAAATGCAAAATGCACATCTGTGCCCCAATCACAGAGCATGTTCTTGTGCGCAGCAGGTTTCCACCCTTTTCATTCATTAAAGATGATTCAGGATGAGGACAATTAATTATTCACTAAGAGTCATTTTGAATTTTCACTGACTGCAAGAAGGTGCCTGTGGGACCACAGGAAAACAGCCATGGCAGCGAGACAGGGGCTTGCTCCATGCTGGAACACTGGGGCAGAGCCCCCCAGGAGCCTGCCAGACTGGCAGCTCCTGCCAGGCTGATACCCCACTCCCCAAGGGGGAAGCGGGCACTGGGGGGGCTGGAGCACTGTGCCAGCCTGCCATGAGCTCGCAGAGGCAGCGAGCACAGAGCATGAACCTCCAGGGACCCCCAGAGCCTGCTTGGGTTGCTGTGCCGTGTTGCAAAAAGCAAAGCTGTCTTGGACCCATGTGTTTCCAGCTGTGCAGACACACAGAGGAACCAGGGGTTTATTGCTCTGCAGGACATATTTTTCCCTGCTGTGAGACAGAAACCATTAGTTCAGGTACTGTAAGGTGAGAGGAGAAGCGGGAGGCCCACAGCCAGCTTGTATTAAAGGATGTGACAGAGATACCGCTGTGGTTCATACCTGGATGAGTCTCAGGAAGGCTGGTTTGTGTTCTGCCTGCAGTCCTGCTGCTCAGGGTGACAGCGGCCCACAGGACCACGGTGAGCTGCAGGCTGTGTGCCAGAGCTGTCACCAGCCCCACGGCGAGTGCGTGGGAGCTCGTGGCGCTGGGGCTGCCAGCGCCAGACAGCAGAGTGGGAAATGTGAGTGCGGCTGGGCTTGCTGCTGGCAGCCCCTCTGTGAGCCCGGGGTGACTCCCCAGGTGTCAGCGTAAGTAGGAGCACCTCTTTTGCTTTCGGTGGGGCATCATGGGCCTGAGCCAGGGTCCTGCTCAAGCAAAAGTGGATGCACTTAGTGCTGCTCACATTGGTGTAACAGGCTGGGAAGTCTTTGTCATTACTTACCACCAAGAAAATGGGAAGAATCTTCTAAAATGCAACTATTCTGTAGAAATCTTAATTACTTCTAGCATAGAGCTAACAAGGTAAAGCACTAGCTGTGTTCTTTTTGGGTCATTTTTTTTCCAAATAGAGTTAATCTTATACCTGTGCTGTGCCCAAGGCTGTGCTGCAGATACACAGGAGGCTGTTCTGGCTGTTCTGACACCTTGTTCAAAACAAAATCTATTGGAACAATTGCTAAGAGAAGAGCTTGGTGTTGGCCCACTGAGACTTTGCAGCATCCTGTGTGTACTTATTATTTGCTGTGATCAATGACACTGCAAAGGCGGTTTCCCAGGGTAGGAAATGCCTTATTGTATAAACAGGCTATATTGGGAAGGAAAATAGTACCCAAGAGAGAAAGCAGTGATGCATTAGAAATAATGGGCTCTATCAGTGTGATTTTGTTGGGCAAGGTAACCTCAAAGATTTGTTTAAATAGGGCAGAGATGTGAGTGACTGCTGCATTCTCACTTAATAATACTTTTGCCAGTCAGAGAGCAGATAGCAGTAAAGGCAATGCTTTTTACAACACAAGTTCATATAAACCAAGGTTCTGCAGTACTTGTTCTGTGGTGAGCTAAAGCAATACCCAACACCTTTCTCTGAGTAGGAGAAATGGGTATTCAGACAGAAATAGCTGCATTTGTGGCTTTTTTTTCTATTCATTTTCTGCAAATTTTAAAGATCATCTGAAGAACAAATATTGAATAGGTCTGTTTCCTGAGGAGGGGCAGGGAAAGAACAACTTAAAAGATTTGCCTCTGTGATCTTTTCTCAATTCTTGCTGCGGAGTCAGGGTGTGGGACCAAGAGAACCATGGAAATTTCCTTTTCCCAGGCGAGCAACTAGCCAGTACAGCAAAACCGCTTTTATTTCGTTAAAATGGAATATAGCGCTTGACATTAATGCTGCAGTAGAAAGCTGTCTGGAGCCTCTTTCCTACGTTAATTTCCTATTTTATAGGAGAAATTACAAATGTTGGGCTTGCATGACTGGCAGAGCATGAACCGCTCACAGCAACATAAACAAATAGCTATGAATAACAGATCTAGCGGTAGACGAATGAACACAACTTGCTTGCAGACAAATTAACAAGCGGTACAGCTAAGGCCAAGCTAGTTAGCTAACGTTTTTCTTTGTAATCTGTGCACCTACATTACCCTGCAGGGTGTAATATCCAGAGCTGGTGCGGTAGTACCTCTATGTGAGTGGTGCGCCTTAGCCCTTGGCAGTATATCCAGAGACGCTCCCCAGATTTTGCTGAATGTATATTCAGGCAGCTAAAGTGCAGAACCTAAGCTTCCCACCTCTCATCTTTGTGTAGGATGACTGTACTAAAGCAGATGCTAAAGGGGCAAAAGCTGCCTGCCTTGTAAATTTGGTGTGGGAAAAAAATGCAGGTCCAGATTTAGGCAGCTGCATCTGAGTCCTGGCTTGCAGTGACCAGGACCAGGCAGAAGGGGAAGGAGTGTGTGAGAAACTGTTGCATACCCCTTACAGGGTGGAAAGAAGCACTGAACCCATTTGTTCTCCCTTGTTAGCTGTAGAACAAGGCCAGGGTGTTTAATGTTGCCCACTTCAAGGCTCTGGCCAGCTTCTGACTTGGCTGCCTGTGGCTTGCTCAAAAGTCCCCGTCTCCTTTGTGGTGCTGTCCCCTGGCCAGTCTGGCAGGGACACTGCAGGGCGCTGCTCTCTGCTGTTATACAGGTGATTTGTTCTGCCCTGTTGCTAGTTGCATTTTCAGCGGGGAGTGAGGGTGACCTTAGTGTGCACTTGGATTTCTGAGATCTGTAAGGCAGAGCAAGATCTGTGGAAGCAAATAGGCATTTCTGGTGTCAGAGACCTTTACATTCAGCAGCAAACAACTCTAGCTTAAAATTTGCACTTATATTTGCTAGGTACAGAGCACAAAGGCTGCCTGCTGCAAAGGGGAAAGGGAGTTTAACTTAGTGCTGGGACAACAACAGATCTGGGGATTTGTGCAGTGCCAAAAATTTTGGAGGGAAGGAATGAGATTTGTCATGCTGAGTCCAAAACTCCAACAGAAAAAAATACAATCTGTTTTTAACTTGTTAAAAAGACTGAGAATAAAGCACTCAGAATAAAAGAACACAGGCATTTGACTTGCAGAGAAATAGATTTTGTTTTTTTTCAGTTTTTCCAAGTCTTTTTTTCAAACTAGCACTGTAAAATGTCACAAATTCAACAAATAGACTGGTCAAACCACGTACAGATGTCTTTTTATTTTTTTTTTTAAACGTGGGAATGATGAGAGATCATTTCATTAACCTGTCACCTGTCACAGAGCTGCCACGGGTGCAAAGGCTTGTGATGTGGAGGGGAAAACCCTGCTAAGAACAGCGCAGAGTTGTCACACCTCACGGTGAGCCATCAGTGCCCCGGGCAAGGGGAAGAGCCGTGGTGCTGCTGGGGAAACTCCTGCCTTTGGAAACGCCTCGGATGGGTGTGGGCACGGTCTGGTGAGGGCCGCAGATGGGTGGCAGGACGGGCTGCTGTCGCCCGGGCGGGTGTGAGCGTGTCCCTGAGCACCAGGTGGCAGTGCTGCCGCGGGGACCGCGGGGACACAGCGCGGCTGCGGAGGGATGGGGCGCCGGGAATGTCCTGCGCGGCCAAGTCCCTCCGCCCCCTCCTCCGAAGGCGCTGAGCATCCCTCTCTGCTTTCACCGATGTTTACGCTGTGCGTATTTTCCAAGTGTGAGCCGAAATTCAAATTTTCATTCAGCAGAGAGCCCCACCTTGCAGGGCGTGACCGAGCAGTGGTCCCTGTGGCGCAGGTGCTGGCGTGCCGGGGCTGCTCATCTGCGGGCAGCGGGTGGCAGCTGCCCCGGCGGGTCCGGCCCCCGGGCCTCTCCTGCCTCTGAACGCTGGTGTTCAGAGGAGCATCTCGGGCTGCCAGCAGCTCCGTTTCCCTCCAATTGGGCCTCCAGCAAGTCCCAGCCCCTGGTAAAATCTCCTAGGGCAGCTTTGCTGCGTGCGGGAGCCCCAGCTCCGCGCTCTGCAGGCAGTGGAGGGGTGCCGGGTCAGCACGTGTGCGAGATGAGCGCTGTCAGGCTCCCACTGTGGCTTGTGGGGAGCTGGTGTGCGCAGAAGTCCTGGTGTATTAATACAGGCCTTTCAGATCGTTGTAGAAAAGTATCCTCTGAGTTAATATTCTAGGGTTTGGTGTTTGGAGTTTTTTTCCTTTCTTTCTTTTTCCCCCTTTTTTCCTTCCCCCCGCTTTTCTCCTTTTTTTTTTCCCTTCCCCCCTCTTCCCCTTCTCCCTTATTCTTGCCCCTTTATTTCTTCCCCGTCCCCCCGTATTTCGTCTTTTTCTTCTTCCTTTTTCCTTCTTTCCTTTGTATTCCTTTTTTTCTTTTTTTATTTCTTTCTTTATTTCTTTCTTTTTCTCTATTTCTCTTCCTTTTCCTCTTCTTTTTTCTCTTCCTTGTTTCTTCCTTGTTGCTTTTTCCCTTCCTTTCTTCTTCCTCTTTCTCTTCTTTTTTTCTTCCTTTTTCTTCCTTTTTTAATTCCTTCCTTTTATTTATTTTTTATTTCCGCCTTTACCTGGTTTTTTTTCATTTTTTTTCTTTTCTTTTTTTCTTTTTTTTTTCCCGCCCCGCCCCGCTCCCGTTCCTCCGCAGTCGGGAAGCAGCGGCTCCGCAGGCGGCCCCGGGGCCGGGGTGCTGCTCCTGCGCCCGGGAGCGGCCCCGGGAGCCGCGGCCCCGCCACCGCTGGGCGGCGCTGCCGCTCCGCACCGCGGGCCCGGCCCGTGAGGGGAGCGCCTCAATGGAGCTGGTGTTTCCTGCGCGGCAGTCGGGCCCTTTCGGGGCAGGCGCTCCCAGACCTTACAAAGGATGGAAAGAAGGAACGCAAGGGAGGGGGACGCCTCGGAACAGGCGTCGTTTAAGATAAAAGTCAGTAGCTGCGTCCTTTCCGTGTAAATTCAGGCGTGCACGCGTAGGAAGAAGAAGACACCTCAGTGCAACACTGTATTTTACTATTTTTCACTCTCCTCACGTGCATATGAAAAAGCCTGAAAATTTTCTGAAATTGTGTATGCTAGAGCTGTAATCCTACAACCCTGTGAGGCACAGTTACTCCAGTCATGCTGCTGTAGTTAGATTCCACACTTGTTCATGCAGGATGGAAAAGGATCTTTCTGAGTGGGAAACATTTCTGTGGAACCCTGGTGTTTCCCAGGAGCTGGATGGAGGCTGCAGGACCATTCGGCACACTGGAAGGACAGGACTTCCCTGATGTCTATGGTCAAAATGATTTTGTTGGTGCAGCCCTAGGGCCAATGTGGGTTTGGGTGGGATTAGTGGGTCCCCACTGCTCACCTGGTGGCACCTCCATCTTCCCTGCCTCTGGGCTGCTGAGCTCATGGTCCTGGGGACAGAAGGACTGTGGGTCTGAAAAATGAAGTCCTGGTGGAGCAAGGTGGCAACCTTGTCATTTGTTGCAGTGTGAATATAGGAATCCTGTAAAGAGCTGGTAAGGGGGGGGCAAATGTGGCCGGGGGGGCAAGGCTACTCTGCAGCATCTGTGTCGAGTTCTGTCCCTATGACCTCGCCGAGGGGAGTGAGATGTGACAGGGTCTCAGCTCGTGGTGCAGAGAAGTTGAGCTGGAAGCAGAGGGGAGACTATCAAAGGTGTCAGCTGAAGAGTGTCAGTCCTTTCTGAAAAGAGAAGCTCTTCCTGACAGCTCCATCTGTGCGCTCATGGGGAAAGCCGGGGCTCCTCCATCAGCACCTTTTCCGTGCATTGTGTGAAAAATCTCATCACGAAATCCATCTGACCCCAAGGGAAGTATCTTTGCAAGGTTTCCTACGGGAAGGCTCACAAAAGAAGTATCATCACCCTGTTTTCAGGGATGGGAGGAATCTGAAGTGTGGGGAGGAGGGTACGCACTTGTGGTCACTCTGTGCTCTGGTGGCAATCAAAGTGAAGTTGGTCAAGCTGGTGCTTTCTCTTGGCATTGAGGGTGATCTGCAGTGTTTGTGTCTCAAATGCTTCAGGGCTGTGCTTGTGCATCAGGCAGAAAGACTGCTTTAAAAGCAGGCAATCTAGTTTTAAAGCTGGCATAATCATAATTCCTACACCACTGGGAGCAGGGGGGGAGGAGCAGATAAAAATCAGAAAATTAGAATTTATTACAATAAAAGCCAAAGTGCTAGAAGCCAAAACTGTCATTGTAATGTGAGCTCTATTTTGATAGTGTCCTATTACATCGTATAAGAGGTTGAACACGCATAAGAATATCTTGGTTGGTAATTATCTGATTTGTGATATGTAGCTAATGTGAATTTGTTGTTCTGTACATTATGCAACAGCAGTTCATTTCTAAACAACATTAACTGGCACTGTAGCAGTTCAGTGCAGAAATTACAGGCATAAACATATGTTTTACTTAGGCTGAGCAGTAGCTAAGTTGAGAGACCAGCAATCCTGGTCAGGGGAGATCTGGGGTGAAGAGCTGAGGGTACATCTGTCCCTAACTCACCCTGCCAACAGGATGCCTCTCTCTCAGATGATGCTGAGCATCCTCAAATTATCCAGCAAGCAGGAAAGACGTGCAGACAGATGTGGGTACCAGGTGGCCAGGAGACCCCACATGTGGGAGCCGATGTCTTCCCTATTCTAGAATGAATTTGTGGAAAGTTGTGTCTCTGCAGGCTGCACCAATCAATAGCAAAGATCTGCAGGAGTGGCTTTCAAATTAGATAAGCTTTGGAGCTGATGTCTGAATGATGGCAACAATATAAACACTTAACTGAATGCACTCCTGTCACTGCCTCCCTAATAACACTTAGATAAGACTATTTGTATTTTATGGGATCTTATATGCTTTCGCTTTATTTAATGACACCACTAAATAAAAACACTCAATAATTGTTGTCGCTTACTTCAATTCATCAGTTAAATGTGCAAGGCTATTAGTATAGATATATTTTAAGATGGATCAATTAGCAAAGGTTAAATAAAAAACCCTGAGTGCACATCATATGCCTCCCCATTCTTAGAGCATTAAAAAGAGATTTTTTGAAAGACTAAAAGTGTTGGTGCTACAGATGAGAGAAAGGGTCTCTTGGCTCATGTTATTGCAGGCTATGTCACATAATCTTTTCACAAATGTGCACAAAAAGCCTCCTTGGAGCAGAAGGAACAGCATGAGAACAGCAATGTGCCCACCGGTCCTGTTGGAAGTGTCGTACTCCTCTGATCGCTAGAAACCATGTCTAATTTCTAGTCTAAATTTATTCTTGGCCAGTTTCTACCCATTTGCTCTTGTGCCAGCATTGTCCTTCAGCTTATCTGTCCTCTGACTGCTGTTATTTATGCCCTGTTTACATTTCTTTCTTCCTGGGCGATGAAGATCTATGAAACATGTCCATTCTGCTTTAGTTTGTAGCCAGTTTCCCTTTCTTAATTGCTCTAGTGCCAAGGTTTCAAACAACACAAGGGAGCATCCTTTGTTTTAAAAAGAAAATCTTTCATTGAAGCTGCACCATATTGTGGGTGTATTTTCTGATTGATTGAGGGTTTATGAATTCTGCATATTTTTTTTTTATTTCCCTATAAAATTGCAAAGCTGGGTCAAATTGAAGCTGACAGAGTCCATGTCACATGGTTAAATAAATAAAAAGAGAAAGAAGACTTCAGACCCTACATTGTGCCAGGAGTCAAGAAAGAGACGTGAGAGAATTGCAATAATTGCTGGAGCTATCTATGTGCAAGTAATAAGGCTGGGAGCAGCATGTAGCCTTTTCTAGAACAAATGCCTGGTGTCTTCCTCCTTATGTCAACTGGTTTTTTTTCAAGGGGAACTTTGCAGAGGTCAGTTTGGCACGGTTAACTGGGGTGAGAGCTGGTGCCTGCTGCACAGGGAGCTCTGGCACACCCCACACAGGGCATTGGTAGTGTAAGGGGCTGAGGCTGGAGCTTGTGGGGAGACCCCTGGAACATCAGTGAGATCTGGAAGTTTGCTTCATTTATGTAGATTCTGATAATCCCAGCCCATGTTTTTTTGGCCTGTGACAGCTAGGACTTGCTGATGAATAAGTAAGGACCTCAAAGTTGTTGAAGGTAATGAAGTGTCTATGAATTATGCTCCTTCACAAGGACATGTTTGTGTTGCATATGCTTCTTTTACTGCTACTGTTTTCAGGCTTCTTAACCTGCATCTTTAATGAGGAGACAGACACTGCCCTGCTAGCTACAGGTCTTCACATTTAATTTCCTGAGTGCCTGACTTCATCACTGCAGACTTTAAAGTAGCTCTATTTCTGAGTCACTTCCCTGTCAAATCAGTTTTTTCATGTGAGGGCACCTTCTTGCACCCCACATTTTACAGCATTTCAGGTGGGCTGAAGTGAGTGTTAGAGGCACTAGAAGTATCTAATTTAGTATCTGAGTTTCTAGCAGTATCTGCTCTAATGGACTGAACACTTGAGACTCAACACTTGAGAAGCATGCATTACTGGCATTCTTTAACAAACAGAAAGGTCCTCAAAGCCAAGCACACGAGAGACAAAGCTTGCATCAGGCTTATGAAAGCAAGTTAGGGGAGAGAGAGCACTCTTGGAGCCAGATCACAACTACCATGCCCATGCCACTGACAGGTGCCATAAGCCAGCCCTTCTCCAGGCTGGAACTGCATGTTTTGCTTTGCTTCCTTTGTGTGGGGAGGTTGCCCAGGAATTCAGGGCCTCTGGAACTGAAACAGGGCCTATGGAAGACAGAAATGCCAGTGGGACCTACCTCTGCTGAAGAACGGCTACCTTAGGAACCAGGCAGCTTCATAAAAAGAATGTTGTGCATCCTTTTCCCTGGTGCAGAGGATCTGAGACTGTAAGGGTATCAGGATTTCAGCCCCTTTGCTGCTCTGCCCTTTTTTCAAGTCTGAAGGATGCTCTTTGGGCAGAAAATTCCAACCCACCTCTGCAGCTAATGGATAGCTGGTCATCTCTCTGTGGAGTGCTGTCTGTGTTGCCACATTGCCACCTGTACCCAGCACAAAGCCATGTTCTCCTTAATTACTGACAAAAATGTCTCTTCAGAAGCCTCACAATAATTACTCAAGTACCCACTTAAGTGGCTTTTAATTTAGGCTCCTCACCCCCACACTCATACATTTTCCAATTGCCAAGCACAGCTAGTCTTATGTATAAGCTTCTGCCAAAAGAAAATGCTAATAACCTGCCCCCTGGTTTATAGTACCTTGCATGAGCTTCAGTGAGCCCATAGCATCTCAGGAGATGGTATTTCCAACAGGCTAGAGCAGGAGCATTCAATCATAATGAAAGATGAAAGCACTTGTTGTGAGTTTCCCTACACCTGACAACACTTGGCAATGCTACAGCATCTTTTGTTGGACTGCTGCTGGCTGCCTTGTCAGCTCCTCTCGTTACTGGAGGCTGCCCTTTGCCCCTGTGCTGGGGCAGGAGTGCCCATGGGCTCCTGTAAAAGCTGTGGGGGCAGGTGGCAAGGATAAGCCATGGACATCATGCCAGGTGCCACAGGAGGGGCAGCTGACATTGCCCATGGGGCAGTGGGAAGGCAGCATTTCCAACTTTGCAGCCTTCTTTGTGGGAGTAGAAAGGGAAATTCAGGGGATCCTGACTCATCCTGAGGGACCCAGCTGCATTGAACAGGGAATGCTTTAGCGAATAACTTTCTGGATAAGCAGGGTCCATTGCCTGCTTCTCCATGACTCACAGAAGGCATTCCTCTCTCTGCTTATTTCTCCTGCTTTACTGGGGTAGTCTCCAGACAGCAGGTCCAACCAGTGACCGGTTTGTAGCAGGCTCCAACAGTCCTTAAGCAGAATGGCTTTTTCTGTCATATGATGGGGTGAGACCAAAGGGATACTAACACTGTCCCTGAAGTGATAAAAGCAGCATGCATATAAGGGAGGAGGGCAGGCAAGCATGGCCAGAGAGGAACAAAGAAATCACACTCTACAGGAATTCCTTGTCCAAGATAGAAGCTGTAGAGGGGCCATGAATAAAGGATGCAAGGAAACAGGGTTGCCCATGCGCAAAAGCTGTTCTTGCAAAGCCCTAAGAGAGCCATAGAAAGTGGTTAGAACAGCTATTCCACCTTCTGCTTTAGGCACTTCTGGAGTTCAGCAGTCTGAGAGTAGAAAAGGCAAAAACTGTAACTCATGTCAGAGAGGGACATGTGAGTGGTACAGGCTGGGAGGCTGTGATGGATGCCTATAGAAGGAGCAGCCAAACAATCAGTAGTGGTGCTTTCTTTTCCTTGAAAAATGCCACTTTATCAAAACTGTGCAAGGGAAAATGGAAATAGTCATTTCAGAAGAGCATGTTGCACAAGGATTTCAATGCCCAGTTTCATGCTAGTGCTCTGCCTTCTGCAAAAGCAGAGACTTGGTCTTGGCAGTGGTAAGACCACTGGTTCTACCGCTACAGTGTGCTTTCTTCTCTTCTGGCATTTCACAGTGAGCTCCAAAAGGTCTCATTCTCTTGGGGAAGAAACATAACTTTGATCCCAAGATTTTCTGCAAAGTGGATTTCTGTTCCTATCAGCTCTAATACCAACTGCCACTGGGTGAGTGTCAGAAGCCGGGCGGAAGGGACCAGTTGTGATGGTGAGTGTGGTCTCCAGCATCACTCAGGACTGCACTGAGCAAGCCCAGTAAGTCCTCCATGGCAGGTGTATCAATAGGGCAAGAAACTTGTAGCTAGGTAGGATTTGGATTAGATGTTAGAAGAAGCATTTCTCAGCTGAGGGTGGTGGAGAGCCACATTCCTAAGTGAGCTGCGGGATTTACACTGGTTCCTAATCAGAGATCGGCCCATCAGACCACTTGTCAGTGATGATGAAGGTACTGCTGGCTCAGTACACAGGTGACTTCTCTGGGCTCCCTTGTACCCTGTGCACTGTGATACCAGCTCATCTATTTTTGAAAGAGGTTGGCTCGTAGGGTGAAATGATAGCAAATCCATCACAACTCTTGCCATGTTGTTCTCTTGATGAATTACCTTTGCTATTAACAATAAACATGAGCCTTGCCTTGACTTACAGCCTCCAGATCTCACTCTGCTGGATTGAGAGTCCTTCCTTTTGAAAATGTTCTTACCGAGAGCTGAGAGATTTATCAGTCAGGGCCAAGATTTTCCTGTCATTTTCTTGGATACTTAGGATCTCGACCATTTGTCTTCTGTGGCCACATTTTCAGCAACAGCAAACTATTAGTGGCCACAGTATGAATAGGCTAAATAGAGCTGAGTACCAAGAGCATTTTCAGAGTGGCCCCATGTGAATCCCTGTACATGTGCTTATTACTGCAACCAAGAGACCAAACTGCTCATGTCTTTCACTATATCCATATTATTTGTAGTCCTTAGACCCTCTATGTTCTGCCACTTCTGAAGTGTGGCAACCAGGCTTTGTGACTCTTATGATACTGGTGTTTGCTGCACTGGGTACAAATGTGACAGAGCATGGCTCATTTTTCTCCCTGTTGCTCCATGCATGCACCCATGGGCTTGGGCTCTCCTAGCTGCAGTTCTGTGCAGAAAGCTCCTGTTAGCAATATCTCTTTCATGGTTCCCAATTCCTAGAGCCATTGCTTTCTGAGGAAAAAAAATTGCCCAGTCTTGAAGTAATACAGACTGCACAATTTATCCCCACAGAGTTGATCTGGCTGTGTTAAAAGAAAACTTGTTTCCATTAACTGTTTCCACGTCAGTTCGGTTTATTCTCTTCAGACTTGCTGCGATCATTAATTACTACTGCATTAGTCTTTGTATCCTTGGCAAACTTAGATTTCCTTCCAGACCACTGATATCTTTATTGGTGTCTGGATTGCAGCAGCTGTGAGAGTCCGGGGAAAGAGGACATGGAATTTCATTTTGCTGGGGAGATAGAGGAGTTGATTTATTGCTGGGGAGGTAGATAAATTACAATGCAAATAGCAAGAGGTGTGTTTGGAAGCCAGGGGTTTGTGGGGGAAGCCATGTATTCACACACATCCTTTTTTCCCAGCATTTCAGGTCAGTGGGGGATGAGGGAGTCTTCAAGCCTTGTCCTGGCTCTGTGGCAGCTGTAATCTCACATTTAGTGTTGAATATGCCCTTGCAGTGTGCAGGAGAAATAAGCAGGTTTTGTTAAGTAAGATGCAGTCTCAATGCATGTAACTTCAGAGGCATCCTGAGGGCAGGATTAATGTCCCAGCACTCTTGAACTGCCGAGTTTGATGGCAGTGGGAGTACCAGGTCTTGTCAGAGTCGCTGCTTTTCCTCTGAGCTCTCCAAACAGAAAGGATCCTTTGCTGAGAGGCAAAGCAGTGGGCTGCCCCAGTGAAGCATTGCTCTGCTGACACAGCAGGACTTGAGGTATGACCTAGCCCAGGCTGCAAATCCTGGGCTTACAGATTCAGAGGCTGGATGAAGGGAACAGCAAAGTTTGGGGTCAGGGAACTTTCTATGGCCTCTTTAGGTCTGTCAGAATCCGTTATGTGCAGATAGACAGATTTATGGGTCTGGAGGAAGTCTGGTATTTCTCCTTGACAGCTTCTGTCCCTTCCCGCCTTCTTGACCTATGCCAGTGCCACAAAGGTGCACTGAGAAAGTGGATGTCTTCAATCTCCGAGCCCTGACCTGCTGTGGAGCAGATGGTCCCACAGCCCTGCTGGAGGAACACGATAGGGGTTTCGCTCTCCCTCCCTCCTTTTTATCATTCTCAATCACATAATCGGACTGGTTTGCCTCAGCCAAGATCTAATCAGGAAGGATCTCTTTGACTTTCAGCAAAGTCAGCTTGATGGAAACTTTAAATTGAAAGGCTTTTCCTGACACACTTGAAAATAGTTTTGGTTGAAACTGGTGTCTGGCTGCATGGTTACAACATGAGGAGGTTTCCTTCTTCCCAGGGAGGGGGAAAAGCATGGGCTTTTCAGACGTCCTGAGCCCAGGGCTTTGAGGGCCTTGGGCCTGAAGGTGCACTGTGAGGTCACGCTCCCGTCTCCATGAAGACCACCTTCATACAGGTCACACGTAAATCCGGTCACAACCAGGTTCAGTGTCCATGGGAACTGGGCATCTCTGACATTATTGAAACTGTACAGTTTCAACTGTATTGAAACATTATTGACAACTATAGGTTGTCATCAAATATGATTCAAAGAGAACAGTGGAGATGGCTGACCTCTCCTAGGGAGGGGAAGGTTGGAGGAGTTGTCTTCTTCATAAAAGTGCTGTTATCCTGAAGTCTGAGGACTAAGTCTCTGCTTCAGATGGAGAAGAGCATGATGTGTGTGTATTCAGCCTCAGGCTCATAACTGGGGCTGTTCTGTGGTAGCTGTTTCACCTATTTCTCTTCAAGCTTCTGCTCTGCATTAAAAGCACAAGGGATGTAGTCTTTTGGTAGCACACTGTGAATGCAGATGTAAGACCTGGAATAAAATCTCAGGTCCAAGCTTTCCTTCTATTTCCAGGTTTTTGTAGTACCTGTGGCTTATTAAGGCTATTAGATGGGTGAAAAGTCCCTAAGGAAGTGGATGGAGGGAATTGCTGGATGTTGGGAGAAGCCCAGTGAAGAAGAGGAGGTGGAGGGAGGAAGAAAGGAAGAGAGGCAGCTGTCTGTCCTGTCTTTTAAATTCATCAGCTGTAGTATGGCAAGAAGATATTTGATGCCTAGAAGCATCAAAGCTGACAAGAAGATGCTTAGGTGGGTGTTTCTAAGCCTGGAGCAGCTGGTTGCATATGTGCCCCTTGCTCAGGAAGGGTGGGCTCTTGGCTCTGCCTTGCACAAGGTAACCTGCAAGCAGAGTGTCAATCCTTTCATTGCTCCTTGATGGGAGATCCTCCAGCAAGGCCTCCTCCCGGCACTGCCCTCATGACTGAAGTGCTGTGTGGGAGCTGTCACTGGGCAGGTGTTTGCAGGCCCTTTCTCTTGGACTCCTGCCACTTTTGAAGCTACAACTGAAATGTATCACTGCAAGGACAGCAGTTTCTCATGCCCTGATCCCACTGGGGAAGGCAATGACAGGATGGCTGATAAACAGGACTGTTGAAGTGAGGTGATAAAACCAGATTTGTGATGATCTGGAACAAGCCTTGGGTCTGGCTCTGGTGTGTGGGACAGGCACTGACCTGTCTGCAGGGAGGTCGCTCTTCATATCTGGGAGCAGTTTCAGATGCTCCCTGCTACTGCTCCTGTACAGGCTTCATTTCAGGGAAATGATCCTAGCAGGCGCTTCCAGAACCCTGGAGACAAAAGTCTATTCAGCCATACAGGAGGCTTCTTGAAGAAAAATGCATCACAACACTCTCATTGCTAGACAGCCACAGTTCCCTTCAGTGAGGCGAAGCTTTCTTGTGTTGCCCTGCCTCCACCTCATATAGGTGACAAGTCAACAAGGAAAAATAAAAGCTCTTGCTAAGTAGAAAATCTTCTCTTAAAAAGGAAAAAAATATATGTGAATGCATAAAATCCTAGTAGAATTATTTCTTTTTCTGGGTTGCAGTTAGTTTTGTTTTGTTGGTGCTTCTTGTGGCCTGTTTTTTGCAATAGTGGTTTCATTCTGCAGTTTGCCAGCTGCATACCTGCCCCTTGCTTTAATACCCACACAGGCCCAACTTCTCCCCAGGCTTGTGCTGGTTTGAAAGACACCAGCTAAACTAATAAATACTTCTTGTGATGAGTTGCACATTTTTTTTAATTGAATCTTTGAAGGCAAAAAAGGGGGTGAAAGGCCCATTAAATGAATTATTTCAATATAGCAATCAGGTGATGCAGGCTCTTCTGTGTTTATTAAAAGGCCAAGTCAGCTCTAAGCTCAGCTGTGTGAGAACAGCCTAGAAAGCCAGCCAGTTCTTGTACTCTGCTGCTGTTTTAGGGCCAGATCTCTCTCCCTGAACAGCATATTTTTAAGTGGCCATGTGAATTCTTATTAGGCATCCAAACAGAGATATAAACTCATGCATTGTAAACAGAATTACCCTGCACAGAAGCTGAGCAAAATACTGTAAGGTCTTTTCTTTTCTTTATCAGGTTACCCAGGCATGGTTTTTTTCAAGAAATCCACCCACGCAGAGAGACTGGGGAATGCCACAGCTGCATGAATTTTAATTATGCTAGACATGCAACAAGGGGCTACCTTGTAAAGAATAAACTTAATAAAACATGGATATGGGCTTAATTCTGCTTAGTAAGCAGCCCTGGCAATGCACATTTTAGATGTAATTTACACAGCATAGATATTTGGTACAATTCTTATGAGGTGTCTGCGTGCAGACTTTCAAAATCAACAGTGCCTTCCTATTGGAAGAGATTTGTTGCTATGCTGCTGTAAAATGGTGAATTAGGCCATTCATAATTATTGGCCAGAGATGGGTGTCTTTCTTTTCCCCATTCAGCTACAGCAACATGCATACACATTTTAAAGTGGTATTAAATGTAAATCTCATCCTTAATTTTCATGTATGCATTTTCAGTAGCTCTGCAGATAAAACAGAAAAAAACCCCTGCATATGTTTGTATCTGTAGTTAGCTCTGTGTGTACAGAATTAGTAAGGCAGAGATGTGCCTAATGACTGAATCTACAGAACACAGCCCATGGCTTTTGAAGGCTCTATGAAAAATAAACAGGATATTCTGTTAGCAACCCTGCGGGAATTATTGCACTTCACTAAGGAAAGATGCCAATAACCTCCGTTTTGACCTAGATAGATCATTCTGTTTAGGAAGGTAAGGGAATACAATTCTAGATCTCTTCTCTGCTCAAGTCACCAAAGCCCTGAAATTCAGCCAGGCCTTCATTTTAAACCTCAGTACTGAGAACAAAAGAGTTTATTTATCAAGAGAACAAAGCCTCAGAAACAACAGTGTCTTCAAATGTTGATATTGGTCACTTTCCACAGTGATTGCCTAATGCAGAGGGCTCCTGTATGCCTGGGGTGGGGTGGGGATATTTAATATCAGCCCAATGAGTCTGATCCTCCAACAGCCCTGGGGAGTCAGAACCTCTGCCTGTTCCTCTGTGCCATATGGGACCTTTCTCCATAAACTGCAGGAGGAGCATTGGCATATCTCTCCAGTGTGATCAAAACAGTCTGTCTTGTTCATTTTAAGAATCAGTGTTACTCTTGCATTCCCTCTTAATAGAGTACACTGTGCAGCTTTGCAGACTGGGACTGAAGTGAGGAAGGAGCCCAGGGGAGAACAGGCATGAGAGAAAAATTGCCATAATAACTATAAAATATAAATATTATATAAAAATATGTTTCAAAATTATGTTCCTTAAGGAAAAATGCCATATTGGCCCAGTCTGGTCACACAATTCAGCTTCCATTGGTGGCAATGAAGAACGCAGCCTGTGGACTTCACAGGGGCTAGTTGGTTTGGAACAGCATAGGCTGCACAACCCTCAAAGAGGAGTAGCTGATAGAGATGAAAATTGGAGATGTTTTGAGCCCTGTTAACCCAAATGGAAGTTGAAGGAAAGGACTTCCACTGGCAGAGGTGAAAGCACATGGAGGCTTTTCTGTTTCACTTGGCAGCCCACAAAGGTAATGTTTCATCTGTGAGAATGACAGTGCAGGAGCATGATGAGTTGGCCTTCTGTTCTCCATCTGAAGACCACTCTGGTCTTGCTTGGTGTTCATAAAAGCATGGGCTCTTCAGAAAGTTTTGTGACAATGGGGCATGATCTGACTTGTGTGGAGCAGATGCACATGTCAGTAATGTCACCAAGAGCTCATGGCACTATGCCCATGTTCAGAACCAGACCCCATGGACTCCTTGGCCATCTATAGATAAAGACAGACCTGCATGTTGGCAAATGCAACACTACATTCAGTTTCACAAGCTTTGGTTTAATTTAATTCAATCACTGCAGAAGCAGAAAGACCTGTGAGAAGCCTTTCTTCTTAAAAGTTGCAGCAACTCTCTTTTCAGATCCACAAATCACTAGGAGAAAAAAATACTGTGACCGACTTTATCACTGATTAGGATCATCTTTAAGTGCAGAGCTACTGCTCTTAGTTTACAGCTACACAACAAAACAAATTAGTTGCATGTCAAAATAACTGGAACTTATCTAATATAGGATGGATAAACCAGCATTTTTTCACCAGAGATTTGAAGACTACAGGCAAAAAAAGTACCTTTATATATAGATGGAAAACCTCTTTCTTGGGGGATATCAGATACGCTCACATCCTTTGAAGATGAAGCTTTGGATAATTCACTGGCAGTTCAGACAGTGATTCTCTGATTGCGAACAGCTTTCTTTAGGCCATGCCTGTACCTTGTACTGCAATAATTCTTTGATGTCAAGTGAAATAATCCGATAGAGAAAATTAAAATATGAGGCATTTAGTTGCAGGAAAGGGAAGAAAAATCTTTATTGATTGGGATGGTGAAATCTGCTCAAAAAAAGTTGGCAGCAGTTAAAAAGAGATCAACAGCCTGGAGAACCTGATTCCACCTTGTTTTGGTATGCATAGAGACTAAAAGTGAAAATCAGGAAGTAATGCCAGAGTTTAGTTAGTCTTTATGGACATAATGGGTGGTTGTTTCAGTTGTCTGTTTTCCCCAATACATGAAAATAATTTAAAGCTGAAGTGTAAAGGTGAAGAATGTAGAGAATTTTTAGAATTTAGAGATGAAGTAGTTAAAAAGATTATTTTACTCGAGGTGATAATTCCTAGGGGCTGTCAGCAACTGGTCTAAAGTGCCCTCTTCAGCAGGGAACATGCATCACCCCTACACCTTCAGGACTGGATTAGCCTCGTCCTGCCATTACTATTCGCTGAAGTGTAGCTGGGGCAGGTCCTCTCTTCCCAGCCGAGATCCCTTCTCCCTCCACCCTGCCCCCTGTGCGCTCCCCCAGGTATCTCGCTCGTCACCTAACTAAACCTAGCAGCTATCATCGCTACCTGTTACGTGAACCTGAAATCTGGAGAGCACTATCCTTGCGGCAGCAACAGCAGTTAAATCTCTGGATAACCAGAAATGTATCTGCACCTTAAATTTTGTTCGGTTCAGTTTTGTGGCTGCAGATAAGCGGGAGCCGGCCCAGCACCTGCTGATTCACTCCTGGTGTGTCGCGGGACCGCTGTGGCCGGAGGCAGCCGGCAGTGCCCACCGCCGCTACAGCCGCCCGCAAGCTCCCCAGCAGCGCAGTGCTCCGGGGGCCGGGGCTGTCGCCCTGTCTCTGCTTGCATGGAGAGGCAGGGAAAGACACGGAGACGCTCGGCTGCTGAAGCTGAGTGCTCGGGCACCGAGCAGTGGCCAGAGAGGCGGCCGGGGTGGCTGCACGAGTCGCTATGCGGCTCCGCCGGAGGGGCCACGGGGCTGCGGCCCCAGGGAAGCCCGGCTGCCGGTGCGGGCAGCGGGTCTGCCCGGGCGGAGGGGCAGAGCTGCCGCGGAGCTGCAATTGCCTCGCTCTGCCTGTGCGATGTTTCTCATCCAAACCTCGATCACGTAGGATTGCGTAGAGGAGGGCGAGCGGGAGCAGCTGCAATTCTCCCCGAGCCCGAAGCCCGACTCCTGCCCGGCCGCCGCGGGGCTGCGGGGCTCCCCGCCGCCTTGGCAGCATCCCCGCGCAGCGTGGGCGTCCGGGGGGGCTTCCCCGGCCCCTCCCTCCCCTCTCCTCCCCCCACCTCGTCTCGCCTCGCCTCCCCCCTCCCAGGCGGGGTAGGAGGATGCGGGCGGGAAGCGGGCGCGGCTCGGCTCCTCCTCGCCCCGCCGCCGTCGGGCGGCACCGCGGAGCATCCTGAGCCCTACACGGAGCAGCAGCAGTGGCAGCCGCACCTCCCCGCCCTTCTCCTCCTCCACCTCCTCCCCGCCTTGCATCGCTCCTCCCGCCGCCGTCCCCGCCGCGGCAGCCGGGCCCGGGGCCGCCCCGGTGCCGAGTGCTCGGCGGCCGCGCGGTCGGCCGGACGATGTGGGTTGCTGCCGTCGGGGAGAGCCGGTGCCGAGGCAGAGGTGGCGAGCAGGGCAGGGGAAGCTACGCCAACCATGGCGCTGTGAGCCCGGGGCGCCGAGCTGCGGCGATGTGAGCCCGCACTCGCGGCCGGGTTCTTCTTTTTTTTTTTTTT
>WBMZ01005220.1:0-17727 GCA_013400975.1 Atrichornis clamosus
CGGCGGGTGCGCGCCTGCCCCCTGCCGGCCGGGCGCGGCGCTGCGGGCGGGGCGCCCCCTGCAGGGCGGCGGGAGGGCGGCACCGCCGATCCCCCCCAGTCCCGTGGGTCCCTCCGAGCCCCCTGTTCCCGCCAGCGGCAGAGCCGTGCTGGGGGGCCCCTGCTCTGTGCTTTCTCTGTGTCTGGAGTCCCCTCTCCTGCAGCCCTGCCCCGGCATCATGGACCTCCCTTCCTTCCTGCCTCTGCTTCTCAGAACGCTGGAGCTGCGAACTGCTGCCCCAATCTGCGAGGGAGCCCTGTCTACTCCATTTCTGGATAAATGAGACCCTCCTCGAGGGGCAGTGAGATAGGGAAACAGCTTTTCGGAGAGACTCGGAGAGAGCTAATGTATCCCCTGCGCCACTGCCACCCAGAGAGGAAGGGGCTGCTGGAGGAAGACGGACACAAGCTTGCAGCCCACAGCAGTGGCAGACCTCAGTCTGCCCCTACCTTTGCTCTTAGCACATGTAATCCCAGGACGATCCATGGGATCATCCCGTGGGATAAGGGCCACAAAGCCCTGACAAGGCACTGGGGCACTGTGATGAGAAAGGCCACCAGAACTGAACAGGTCGTAATCCTACCGCAGTGGAGAGGGATA
Source organism: Atrichornis clamosus (assembly GCA_013400975.1). Classification (NCBI taxonomy): domain Eukaryota; kingdom Metazoa; phylum Chordata; class Aves; order Passeriformes; family Menuridae; genus Atrichornis; species Atrichornis clamosus. Next base: position 640 of record WBMZ01005220.1, read on the forward strand.
TCTTCACTTACAAGGATAACATGGAGTGGCCGAGGTGTCTTGAATCTTTAACCACACAGTACAAGCTTTGGGCATTCTTTTATTTCCTCCCTGTGTAAGGGACTCCCACATTCCTCCTCCTGCTCCGCCGCCCTCGGCGGGGTGCTGGGAGCCCTTGGCCGAGCGCCGGGCGCAGCAGCAGCAGCGGCAGCGGGGAGTGTTTAAGTGCCCCCCGAGGCCCTCCCGCCTGGGCGCCAAGCGGAGAAGCAGCTGCCTGTTTACAGTGGGAGGGTGCAAATTGGCCTTCGGGGAGAGCCGCACCGCTCATTTCCCTGCAGCTCGGCTTGGGCGGGAGGCGAGGGGGGAGACCTCCAGCTGAGGAAAACAACCAGGAAGGCGAGTATCTGCCATTTCCTAGGGGGAAAGGATTCAGAGGAGAACTGTCTGAGTCTATTAACTGATGCTGGTTCCTGTGGAGAGATGGTGGCACACTGGTTTACTTCAAATAGTCTGTTTCCATCTCTAATACCACCTTCAAGCATTTCAGACCTAGACACATAAAACTCCCTTCCTGCTACCTTCTTCAGCGTGTCTCTCACAGACGATTTTATTTTCCTAACGGGAGACACGAAGCAGGGTTTGCAGTAAATGAAAAGAACCGTGTCCATTTGCATGGTTGCATAATCACGTTATACAGGGATCTTTCAGACTCTGGAGAGCAGAGCGAGAGAGAGAGAAAAGTGGGACGTCATGAGCGGGAGCTAAAAGCCAGATCTCTCGATGAGATCAAGGAATAGATGTGAAGTCAGTCAGATGGAGAAATGTCTGGATAGCTCTTCCAAACAGTGAGAGTCACAGGCTTAGCTCTGAACATAAACAAAGCGAGATGTTTCTGGGGGTTGGGCTAGGTTTTGTATAAACTCTGTTTCCTCTTCCATCATTGAAACCGGATGAGAAGAACAGCCTGTAGCCAGGATCCTTTGCCTCTCTGCTGAGGGCTTACACAGGGCTCAATTCCCAGGGAGTTCAGGCCAGGACCTTTCACCAACATCATATTCACTGCAGAGTGAAAGAAAAATCACTCACTTCATGCTGCTGAATGAGAAGCTCTATTTCCAGAATACACATTTGCCTCTTACTAAATGGTAATTTACCAGCACATGCAATATTCCCTTTTGGATTCCCTGGTGACTGTTGATTAGTCCAAGCCTCAGCCCAGGGTCACCAGAACCACAGCCCTCTGAGAGAGAAAGCAGCACTCGAAATAGAAATGCTATTCAATCAAAAGGACAAATTTTCACAGAAATTAAATATTCTCCGAAACAAGGGAAACTAAAACCAGACAAGTATAACATCTCCTTTCTAAGGATGAGAAATTAATTTTGAAACCTAGTATCATCCATTTACTTTCCTATTAACCTAAAATTCCCATCTCCCTTTCCTTGCTCCATTATTTGTTCTGATGTCAGTAGCAGGAGAGTAAGAACATCTCCATAAACATTTCATGGTCCACTTTGTAACTCAAGTACTTCTGTGAAATTTTTTAAATCTAGGACATTTACCCATCCAAACCATTTGAAATGTTTAACCATCTGAAGGATTTCTCAGCTGCTTCCTCGAGTGCGAAGTCAAACATCGCCTATCCTGTGGAAAAGGGAGAGTGGGAGGACATGTTTTTTACATGTTGTACCTCTTCGCCTCCTTTGCACAGTCTGATTTCTTGCTCACAGAGTAGTTAACAAATACAGTATTTTAAGGAGATGTATCCTCAGCCAGAGAGGACAAGGAAGCAACAGGTGCCCAATCTAAATTAACTGTCTCACCCTTAGGTGCAAAGCTGTCATCACCAGTCCCGAACCTGTTACAAGGAATAAAAGGCTAACGTGAGAGGCACAAGAGCGCCTTCCCTCCCTGAGCAACCTGCAGCATATGGCAGCAGGAACCTGCAGGATTTCCAGGGGCATGGAGCACGACTGCCAGGGGCTGCCTTCCCTTTGACGCTTGGACCTTTTTGCAGCATTTGGGAAGTGTGAGGAGGCAACAGGAGAAATGCAAACCTAGCCCACTGTGCTCACAATAAATTTCTCAACATGTGGTGTTTTATGCGAGTGGGATAGCTGTCAGACATTGCCTCTAGAGGACACGTTCCTCAGTGGGCTTGGACTGCTCAGAAAATCCTAGATTCCTCCTCCAGGCCAGGAAGAACCTGGTTACCTGTCTCTGCACTGCTGTGCCACATTCTGCCTGCTGCAACTGTACTGTGGAAATTGGGGCATTTATCTGTACCTCTGTGCTCCACATAGACACAGTTTAGCTAAGGACATCTCCTTTCACATCCTCACTGCAGCTATGAGTTCCCAAGAGAAGCACCTAAACCTCCCAGGGACCATGAACAGTCCCAAGAGTGGGACTGAAAAATAAGCTGAGCAGCACGGTCCTGTAGAAGGGAGGGATACTTGAGTTACCTGCAAATGAGTTTGTGGAGGCTCTGGAAGAAGACTAGGAGCTCTGGAATCAGACTAGGAGCTCTGGAATCAAACTAGGAGGTACATATAGGTGCTGGTTGCAGCTGAAAACCATCGACATAAACCATTAGACATTGGCAGTAGAAAGTATGGGTCTTACCGATTTTGCAGGAAGTAATATATTGCAACCTTGTTGCTTGAGTTGTGAGGGGCCAAGTTATCTGCAGCATAAAGACAAACAGGACTTTGGCATCAAATTTCCTGCTAGTTTTCTGCCTGGGATGTCAAGAGGAATAAAGAGACAGTATTTTTTCATTATGAGAATGCTCCTCTTTGGCCTGGACTTCACCACATACACCCTACACACTGAAACAGGGATCCGGTACTAAGTAGAAGAAAGCTCCAAGCAGGACTCCGTGAGAGACCTTTTGAAGCTGCTATATCCCAGCAAGGGGTTAGCCTGAAGTTGGGAAGGGACAGAACTGGGGAGGAAAGATAACTTACTTTGTCTCTGCTTGCTCAGAGGTTTCTGCTTCGCTTGTGGCTGAGCATGTCTTCTGGATGGCACCCATGAAAGAGGTACACAAGAGCAACAAGGAACAGGCTCCCTCCAGCTGAAGAAAGATCCATGGGGAGAACAGCTTTTGCTGAAGCAGCTGTGTGAGCAGGAGGGCTTGATAGCAGTGGGGCACAGCAGAAGTGTGGAGCTGTTGGGGATTGCCAGTGGTTAAGGCTGGCGTTGGAGAGCACGTACCAAGGAGCTCACCAAGCCACACAGCCAGAGAAATCCTTCCCACTGCAAACTAACTGTGCTGTTCAAGATATGCAAGTACTATAAACGCCAGCAGACAGCTACAAAATCATCCCAAGCCATGAGAGCCAGCAGGACAATTCCATGCCGGGATAAGTCACAGTGAATCAGAGCTGCGTGATGCAGCCAGCGGAGGAAATGGTTCTCATGTTTTGAAAATGTTCACCAGTGCAGCTGGAACAGAGGTAGGCAAACAGCAAACGTCTATGAAACAAACTGCCAAGGCAAAAACACTTGGATATACTGGGGCAGCTCTAAAACTGAGCCTTTTCCTCATTAGTGTCACTGCAAAGATGACCAAAACCACCAGGAAGAGTAACACCTGAAGGGAGAGGTGGTATAGAAAGCCTAAGAAAATGAATACCATTGTCAAGCTTTGATTTCCTATTTAAGCAAAGTTTTTTTTTTTTTAATCTGCTGGCAAAAAATAATCAGTGTGTAGACAGTGGGAGTATCCTGTGGAAAAAAAATTAGCATTCCTAAAGAAGTTTACAAATAATAAATAGGTCAGATCTCCTTCAAAGTGACATTGAATCAGAAGAAATGAATGGAGCTACTCAGATGTAGTAAGGAAATGATCCTATTGTTTTAATGTTATTTTGTTTTAATGATGTTGGAAGATGATGACAAATTGGCTCCCTCTGGTTTGGATTTTTCCAGACTGGCACAGGACAGATACAACAAATGAAGAATGCCAGTAGGACTATAAATGGAATAGAAGTTCAGTTTCTACACTTAACTATGCCTGTATCTCACATACCAGAACGAAAAAAAGAGGCAAAGGGGAGGGAGTTATGTTGACATGGAGTTAGGACTTGTGTTAGTAAATTTAGGGTAAGATACATCTCAGAGCACAGCAAACCCTCAGGGCTTAGCACTAGCTTGAAAAAAATTACCATGGCTCTGGAAATGCCTTGCTAAGGGCACTCAAAAGAATGTGATTTTTGTTGTGCAGTGCCACTGTTAACCAAGAACGTGATTATAGTTAGGTCATTTGGCTTTGGAAACCAAGGACACTACCCTCTCCTACTAGCCACCTTGGTAATTCCCAATGGCAGTGGGAATCCATCTCTGCATTTTCAGATAGCTCCATCTTTGCTTTAACCTTGAGCCTGAATTGCAAAATTTCTATTCACAGCACATCAAACAGTTACTTCCATACATCCACAACAGTTTTCTATGAAGTTTACATTTCCATCTTCATCAACATATTTTCCAAAGATATGCATTTCATACGAGGTGAGTTCTGCCTTGTCAAAGATCTCATGCTCAATGATTCCAGGCTGTCTCAATGTATACTCACATGTGTATTTATTTTGCTTAACCTTAAAGCAAAGCAGCTCAGCTTTGTTGTGTAGACGATCCTTATATTTTCCTGGTTTTGAGAATTTGTATACAGATAAACAACATTCAGGATCTGACATTTCACTTTGATTGCAAGTTGCTGTAATTAAGAACCAAAGCTTTATGAATTTTAATCATCAGCTGTAAGTGGTACATTATCTCTAGTTCACAATGAAAGCAATCAAGTGGACAAGATATTTTTAGAGACATTACTGTGGTAATATTACATTAAGTAGTGGTTAGTACACTATTTTCACACCCAGTGATTTCACACATTAATGCGGCTATAGATCAGCCTTAATGACAAGAGAAAGTTATTTTTCAAGTAGCATGAGAAGGGTGGTTAAAAGAGCTACTGGGGATTTACACTTCAGCAGCAGGAGGGGCACCTCAGTGGGGCTGCAGCTGAAGATGCTCCAGCAGCAGGGGCTGCTTCCACTTCTGCTGGACACCAAGGCAGGAGCCCACATTGTCCTGAATGGATGCAGGTTAATAATGGGGCAGCATTTTCTCCCTGCTCCTCGGGAGGGAAAAAAAAAGACAGGAGGGGAGAGCAAGGCAAAGTACACCAATGCTGGCACTGAACCCCAGAGCTGATAAGAGGAATATTATGCCACATCTTGCCCAAGGCTGCCACTTCATTAAGACAAGATTCCCCCTTTTCAAAGAAGGGGAAAAAGTAAATCAGAAACATCCTATGGCTTAAAGGAAAAGAACACAAGGAGTCTGGCACATTTTAAAGTTTCAGTGTATTCTACACATGGTTTACAATGTTGTCTAGATAAACCTGTAAATACAGACCTCTCTTCTTTCAAGGCAGGAGAGACCAATGCACAATGCACAGGGCCCCAAAAGGAGCACATTTAAGTATTATCACCCTGCTGAAGGATGCCAGTTCATCCAAAAATTTTTTGCCTGAAACTAAAACTAATTAGAAACACAGTTCTGGGAAGGAAAAGTTCTTCCTTCTTCCTGGAGTCTCAGATCTGGAATAATAGAAGCTCCAGCAGCCTCACCCCAAACCTGCAGGCCATTTTATTTTACTGCAGAGATCCTATGGGGATGGCAGGGCTGGGATTCAGAGAGCTCAGCAGCCAGCTGTGCCAGGGAGAGAGTATGCAACAGAGAGTTGTCTGTGTGGCACGGTGGCAGACAGCTGTTGTCACTGCATCTTGGATTCTGTTGGAAAAGCCCTCACAGAAAGCCAGTTCAGCTTCACAGAAGGTGGCACTCAGAGGCTGATGCCTCTGCAGCCAGAACTTGCTGATACCAACATCATGGCAGCACTTTGCAAGTCCTGTCCAAACCACCTGGTTACACAAGCCAGCTGTTGACAACAACTTTATATGGCATCCAAAGGGAGTGATAAAACGGCGTCTTTTGCTGCTCTCCCTCACACAGCACCAGTTACATTCCAGAAACAAGCCAGCCCTCAAATTCAGTCCAGAATGTTTGGATGTTAGTATAGAAAGATTGGACGACCACTGCTCTGTGATATCAAGAAGCAGTATGGAAATACCAAGCAGACTTTAGGAACACATTAAAATGTCCTTTACAATGTTTGCCTTCTTTTGTTACCCAAGCAGCTCTACCACAAAACAACCTGAAGTCAGAGCACTAGAGTCTGCACCCCACAGTAGGAGAGGAATCCTGTATTTGAGCAATAGCTAATGCCCTCTGACCTACTTGTGCACTGAGGAATTATTTCTTTCTCAGGTTCCTACAGATGCCTTCAGAAAGCAGCATTTAACTACATATCAGGGCCTATTAGACAGGCTATATCCACAGAGGTGTCACTGCAGAGAACACAAAGACTGTACGACTTGGGAAAAAAGAATGTTGAAATAAGATATAGACAGAACAGGAAATGTTCTACCTGAGAAGCTGAGAAAAATACACACTGTTAATGTACCTTACAGAAAATCCTGTGTTGCCTAGCTTTCCAGGCTCTGCTGGGTTGTTTCTATGTGCAGAAAAAATCAGTTGAACCAGCAATGCTTTCCTGATACATCGCCTCTGTTTTCTGTTCCAGTCCCATTTCCCTACGCCCTGTGGAAACGCACAAAGACATGCGGTTCCCCTGTACAGAAATTGGAGTCTGCCTTTGGAGCAAGCTCTGTCTTTTCTTCTGCACTAGGCAATGCTCCTGGCTCTTCCCATGGACCTTCCAGGTGGCAGCTCCACGGCTACCCATCCTCCGTTTTTCAAACAGGTCATTTGAACTAATGGTACCTTGTGTCAGTGCTGTGGCTTGGGGCACTGTCTTCATTAGTGTCCTCTCCCACTACAGGAAAGAAAATGCAATTTCTTCCTCATTAGTTCAAATGGAGGATGATTTACAGGTCCATCTATGTCTGTAATTAAAAACATAATGATAGGAGAACACTAACTATGATAATAAAAGATAAAGTGTGTAACGGAGTGAGAGATTTCTTGATCATGTATCCAGATCTGTACACAATATGGAAAGATGTGCACTTACATCACACAGGGCTTTCTTCACTGCCTCCTTCTGCCTTTTCAGAGTTAGTTATGTGCAAAATACTAACTTCACATCAGTTCGCTCACATAGTGGTGTCTCTGCTAAGTGTGAGAGACACAAGGAACAGACACCTTTCTCTCATTCCCTCACATCAAAATGCAAATTTCCTTCTTTGGACTTCTGTGCAAACTGGGGCTCAAGTCAGCACCTTGTTTATGATGATGCCACACATGGATGCTCAAGAGGACATGTAAGAGTCACAAGAATCACAGAATCATTGAGATGGGAAGGACCTCTGAATATTTCCTGGTTCAACCCTGATCAAAGATGCATCAGCTAAAGTGGGTTGTTTAGGCCTCGATCCAGTCAGATTTTTAGTATCTTCATAGAGAGAAACTTGGTAACCTCTCTGCACAACCTGTTTCGGTATTCAGTCCATCATCACAGTTAAAAAAAAAAAAAAAAAAAAAAAGAAGTGTTTTCCAGACCAAACTTCTTGTATTTCAGCTTGTGCCTGTTGCTGTTTGTCCTTTCACTACATACTATAGAGAAGAGTTTGTCTCTTCTTCTTTATTGCCTGCCAATCAGGCATTTATGTATATTGATAAGATCACACCCTTCTCTAGGCTGGACAGTCCCAGCCCTCTCAGCTTCTCCCCATATATGCTCCAAGCCTGTAGTTATTTTTCTGGTCCTTTTCTGGAATTTTTCCAGTAGCCCATGTATATTTTGTACTGAGGAGCCCAGGGTTGAGTATTACTCGAGATGTGCCTCATTAGTGCTGAGCAGAGGGAAAGGACCACTTCCCTTGAACTGTTGGTGATGTTTTTCTAGTATGTTGGCCTTCTTTGCCACAAGGGCACACTGCTGGCTAATGTTCCACTTGGTGTCCACCAGGACCCACAGGCCCTTCTCTGCAAGGCTGCTTTTCAGCCTCTCTGTCCCTGGCCTGTTCTGGGGGCTTGGGGTTGTTCCTGCCTACGGACAGAGCTTGGCATTTCCCTTTATAGAACTTCACGGGACCCCCACGGTCCTGTTTCTTCAAGATGTTTAGGTCCCTTTGAACAGCAGCAGAACCACTTGCATTAATCCGTCTTCTGCAGAGTGCCTTCCTGATACCAAAAAGTTCAAGGTTGGCTTAAATCTGGAAGGTACAAGGCATCATTGCCTTGAAAAATGCAAGCCTCCCTCTTGGTCATTTGTATGTCTAAGCACCCTCAGAAGTATGTCTGAGAAGGACATAACTACATGCAGACTAATGTACCACCAGCACGAGATGGCTGTGTGACCCAAAAATCAAAAGCACCAAATCACGAGAGCTTTTTTCAAAGAAATAAAACCTTTAAGGAATTTCCAAGCTTTCAAAAGATGCCATACCTATTCCAAAAGGCTTAAATCTACAGGTGTGTGGGTTGGGTTTTTTTTTTTCTTTTCAACAATCTGCTGAGACTATTTCTGTAACACTCCAGTTTTAAGGCCAGGCAGTGTCTTGTCCTGGTAGGTGTCTGGCAGGGTACAATAAATACTTAAAGAATTTCCTTGAGCAGATCATCTCCCTTTAAATGTTTATGGACTTTATGGCTAGAGCATTGATCTTCTACAATCCATAAATAAATTCTTCTGCTAGGCATATTCTGTGCTTCCCCAGCCTTTGGAGACTTTTCTTAATATAAGATTTTAAACCTGGACTGTTTCACAATCTGTGAAAATTATTGTTCTTGACTGCCAGTTGGAAGAGAGGGAAATTTCATATCCAGTGAAGTTACTGCCACTTCTCCATCAAACAAGAAAGATGCATCCAGACGGATTTTTGTAGAGAACTCTCTCAGAACTTGTTTTATTCACTATTTTCATTAATGACAAGAATGAAGAAGCAGTGGCAGAGCTTATTAAACTTTTAGATGGCACCTTTTTGGGAGGGGCTGCAAATATGCTGGAAAACAGACTTAGTATCCAAAACATCTTTGATTATCTGAGAAAGTCTGTGGGGAGAAAAAAGATGTTATTCAAAAAAGACATGTAAAATTTTAGAGTTACTTGGGAAAAATCAGCTATTCAAATGTAGTAGACAGGGGTAGGACTGGCTACACGGGACTTACAGTGTCAGCATTGGAAGGCAGGACTTGAACTCACAAGGGAAGTGAGCCCAAAATGATACAAAAATATTTACAAGTCTGAGCAGGCTCCATCACTGCATGTCTTTAAAGAAAAGGGCAGATGTTGGACAAGAATGACAGGCACAGAGAGCCGTGCTATGGAATAGAGGCATGGACTAGAATGCCTTCCAATGAATCCTTCAGTCCTATTTTCTGACTTTTCCGTAATATTGTATTTGATAAGATGAAAAGTTTCACTGCTTGTTTCAGACTGGTGGGTGTCTCTGAACCAGTATTCCTTTTAAGATGGATCCAGTTCTCTGATGATAGGAGGTGACAAAAAACCAACTTCTGCTTTTGGAAGTCTCTTCCAGAAGTCTTATCTCTGATCAGTAAAAGCCTTTCTCAAATTTTCTACCTCAATAGAGTTAAAATCAGTCTCTACCTTTTCTCTTGACTTTACAGCCAATGTTGTTTAAATAGTGTGGGTGGATGCAGAGTGGTAGTGGAAGACTAAGTGTCTAAAAGAGGAGTTCAGCTCTGCTAACTGTTCAACTCAATGAAAATGCAATAGGGATTAAGTTAGCCTACAGACTTTCTTCATGGCAAATCATTCTCAGAAACCAGGTTGCTCTCTTTCCTCAACTCACATAGACAAGAGTACTGAAGAATTCAACAGGTTCACAGACCAAAAGGTGGGCCAGACCTGAAAGAAACTTACCGCAAGCAAGAGATTTGGTGATTTTTTAAACCACAGATTTTTTAAACCCTGGAGAAGTTCTGACTTAAGTTTGCTTCTCCCTGACTTTAATACAAGCTTTAACTGAACCAGACAGAACATTCAAAATATCCAGCCAAGAGGGCTATCACTGTGAAGGTAAGCCTCATTCTGGGAAGACATGAACTAGTAATTCTTTGGAGACCATCCTATCCTCTTAAATATGGAATAAGAAATTGTCCATATTATGGCCACTTGAGACTCAGCTCCTATAAAGTTTGAGGAAACTAAACTAATCACCATTAGAAAACAAGGGTCAGTAAGTGATAATTAAGTAGCTTGGGGATCTATTAAAAAAACTTTAGAAATCAATGTTTACACTGTGTAGTTACAAATTAGCTGCAATGGGCATTGTTAAGGAACCATTTTTATACGACAAACACTGAATGTGTGCACATTAGAAGAGTTCTCCCATGATTAGAAATCACAGCACAACTCATTTTATCCCATCCCTAAATTAGAAACTTAATGCCTCGGTTTATTAGCAGAAGGAAATTCTATTACATTCAAGCAATGCTAGGATAGAGAAAAGCACAAATTTTGTGCAGCTCTGCAAAAAAAAGTTGTAACAAAGATGCTCACAATTACAGTTCCATGCTTCAATGATTTAACAACTTAAATGACTTAATGTCTATGCAGTCGCAAATATCTAGGAATTCTCCAGCGATGAAGGTCTTCAGGAAACAAAGTAGCTGCAGCAATGACACTGGTACTGTCAAGCACTGGGACTTTAGGAGGAAAAAGAGCCCTCTCAATGCCCAGCACTTTGTACCTGAACACACCATCTGTTGCTGGTTGAAAGGGCGCATAAGAACTGCCACGTTCCGCGTTGTTCAGGAATGACTCCTAACCAGGAACCCCAAAGAGCTCTGCTGTTCAGCAGGAGCCTCTGCACAATGGCACCTCCTCCAAGAACTTCTGAAAGGTACACATCCCCAAAGCTTCCCTAGGGACACAAGTTCAACTACACCCAAGTACGTACAAGCTCTCTGCTCCTCTAAGAAATGTCCTATTGTCCCATATGTCCCGTGTTCTAACCCGTGTCCTCTGGAGAACACGAACCATGGTTAGAAAAAACTCACTAAAGAGCTGCTTGCCTTTCTGCACTACAGCCCCTCTAAGCTGACAACACCAGCATGAAAGGCAGCAATTTACACTCTCCCACTGCCCTGTGGAACTTGGGAAAAGTGAATTTATTTCTCCACAGCATGCACTGCCTACAACAATCCCCTTCACATGATCACAAAGTCTCCACAGAGCACACCCCATCTGTAATTGTTGTGTCTCACTGTTACTGTGCATCTAGATCACTTGTGAAACACTGCCAATCCCAGGCTACAAAATATACGACGTTTTTGTTCCACTTTTCCTGTTTGCTTATCTCAACCAACCCACCCACACGGCGAGATCAGTTTCTGCTAGCACAGATGTGACAATTCACTGCAACTGAGTAGTGCCAGGAGTGCAACAGATTGACACTGCCCCCTTCCTGGCAGTGTTATGGCATCATTTTCTACTGGTGTGGTAAGTTTAGGCACTGGGGGGATTAGCTGGGATACACGTAAGATTGTACTGAACTGCATTCTCTTGACAGACGTGTTGTTATGCATGTGAAATCCACTGCAAGCACATACCAGTGACCTGCTCCCTTGCAAAACTGTAGTGCCTTCCCTCCAAGACTACCCTGCAATACAAAAATGGCTGCCCAGGACTCCCACATCAAGCTGATGCCAACCTACTTCCTTAACTTCCTTCCAGAGGGTGAGTGTTTTCCACTCCTCCATTTCACATCACTTGTATTTCTGACTATTGAGGGAGGCAGAGATGTCTCACGCTGCCTTCAGGCTCTAAATGGCTTTCTGTGTCTTTATTTTCCTGCAACACTTCAAGGATCAGTTTTCTTCATGCCTCAGAGAAGTGGTATCTAAATTGTTTTAAACTGAAACAGGGACAGAATAAGCTGTGCAAATCATTTTCTAGTAGCACCTTAATTACATCCTGCAGTGTCTCGTCCTCAGCAAACCAGCAATAAAATTCTGCATTTCATTTTGAAACCAACAAGGCTGGGTTTTTCTGTTTTGTTTTCACCAATTGATATATCCATAATCTAGCCTGGGACTTTGTTCCACAGAATTTTTGTCAAAGGCTCTAGAGAGTGTGCCTGCAACTACTAAATCTTTCTCAGGTTCGCATTCAATTTGCAGGTTATACAAATGTAGCTAAAAAAAGAGACGCTCTGTTTGCAGGAAGGTGTTTGCCAGATCCCCACTGGCAATGGCAAAAAGTGATTTATGATCAGTTTTAGTTAACATGGCCTCTCAAACAGATTTTTTAAAGTCTTTACAGCCCTGGCCTAACGCCAAGGCTTTTTCTATAGGAATTTGCTCAAATTCAGCTGCTGATGTCCTGTGACCCTAAAAGCAAAGGCAATTGGATACAAATATTGAATACATCCTCTTGATGAGACAAAGGGCTTTCAAACTTCCTAAATACCCCCCCACACTCCAGCATTACAAATTTGCCTTTTCCGGTTTTTGATTTGTGCAGGGGTCTTGGTGACTTTTAGTCCCTAGGTTCACAAGATGCTCACAATTACAGTTCCCTGCTGCAGTGATTTAACAGCGTAAATGACTTAATATCTGTGGAGTCACAAACATCTAGGAATTCTCCAGCAATGGTGATCTTCAGGAAACAAAGTAGCTGCAGCAATGACACTGGTAATGACAAGTGCTGTGTCTTTGGGAGGAACCAGAACTCGGTTCATCCTTCTGTGCAAGTCCTATGCTTTAACTCCTTCAAAGAAGGTGGAATTGTTGGTACCATTTTAAGGGGCACAAATAAAAGCCTTAGATATATTCCTGGCCCCATGTTTATACATGTACTTACATATTCAGTTCACAGTAAATGGGTGTCCTTCTTCCCCTTTGGGGCTGCTACACTCTGCTGCCAATATGAAAAATTCTTTACAGTACTGTCATCACCGTCATGAACACAGGAATCCTCTGGCTCATACAAATCCCTCAAGGGATGAAACCACTGCAGTTCTTGCATCTTCTCACAAGTACCAGATGTAGTTAGTTTGTGTTGCTCACACAGCATGCACAACTACTTAAACTTTGACCTTGAGCTTGAGCTACAGATGCCTTTCCCACTGTTTCTTGGAAGCTTCATTGTTTCCATTGCCTTCACAAATCCTTAGGCTGGGTTACTGACTTCCTTCACTGGCACACTCTGATGGAGTTTCACCAAAACTGGACTCTGGGATCCCCTGCATTGTTTTGCCCAGCCCAACCCAGTGGTTCTGCAGACCCTGCAGAGTCTCAGTCTGACCCTTCATTCATGACCCCAGCCCCTACTGGGTGTCATATTCTGTCACTACACTTCTCTGCAGTGCTCCAGTTGCTGTAACACTTTTGTAATTCCCCTCCTTTGCATAAAATAATTGAATATTCAATACCAAACATCCCCAAGCCATGTACTGCAGATGTGACCAGCTTTCTTGGATCGGGACAGCCACAGTTCAACACCTCCACAGGGCTGCATGTTATGGGACATAGCTCAGAGCCAAAGGGAAAAGAAACTCCACAAGGATCTCACCAACAGGAAACAATCTTGACTCTCCAGAAGCCATGTGGCTTCTTATGAGAAAGACTGGACCCTTCCCCAGGAGACCTGATAATGCCAATCACAGGTTTTGGAGCTCAGCAGCCTGTACAGCTTCCTTCTTCCCACTGCTGAGATGGCCATTCTTCATATGAAATATTGACCATTAATTGAGGAGCTTGGAAAACCTAGGACTTCCATTTGGCAAAAATGGATAAATTAAAGGAGAACAACCTCCACTGCCACCCCTGTGCAAGCAGATAGTAGCAACTAGAAAAGCCAGACCACAGCTCTGAGAGAAACTCAAGATGTAGGAAGTATGTTTTCTTCAACTCAGTCTTATAACCAGCTTGGAGAACCAAACCCTTTCCCAAGCACCCTTCTTCTAACCCATATTGAATATGTAAAGCAAGGACACCAGATTTACAGCCAAGAGATTTTCCACTCCAGGCACATGGAACATGATGAAAGTAAATTTGTGGGTGTATATGCTTGATTTGGCAGAGAAAAAAATGAGGGAGGGGCTGTGTTTGAGGGAGGGTATCAAAGATCAGAGCCAGATGCTCCTGCATGGAGCTCTGGATTTACAGGAAATTAAGAAGGTAGAGAAGGTGAGGCAAAGGCTGTGTTTGATGTGAAAGTCAAGGCTTTCTGAGGCTTACAACCATCCAAGGTGCTTGGGGGGAACTACAGCACATGCCAAAACCACACCACTGTGGCCTGGGGTGCTTTCATTATACAAAGCCTGGGAGAGCAGAGGCTGTAAATGTAGCTTCAAAAGGAGCTTCATCTTAAAGTCTTAGCTCTCAGGGCCTATTAAACATTTATGCTGACTACCACTCCTACTATTTGCTTCAGAGAAAGTACCCGAAATAACCTTTGCTACAGAGTGAACTACTACAGCTCTACCGGCTGTGTAGGAGACTAGCAGAGAGCTGTGAGAAACAAACAGAAATGGTGTTGGAAGAGTGTGCTGATGTCTCTATTCAGTCAGCCAGGAAAGAAGCAGGAAAATCTGGTCTGGAACCTGAGAGGGAAGATGGAAAACTTTGCTAGAAATAATGGGTGGATTAACGATGTAGAGATGGCTAAGACTGAGTGAGGCCAGAGGAGGCAAAGACAGATAGCTAAGAATATTGACAATTTTTTGCTGTTACCTTACTAAGGCTCACACTTTTGGGGAAGTCTTCAGACCAGCCTATAGTTGAATCCATGACTACTGCAGCTTTAAGAGAGAATGTAGAGGAAAAGGAAGAAAGCAGACCCCTATGCACATATCAAAAGAAATACAAAGGGACTCTAGGAGAAGACGGAAAGAAGGGATTAATTGCTTAAAAAATTTTTGGCTGTGCAACAAGAGTGTAGGATGAGACAGCCAGAAGTACTCAAGATTTTCACTCTAGGAAACTGTTACTATTAATAGCAGATAATACACAAAGATTCACTTATTCCCTCATAGGAACAACCCTAGTAGAGGGTTGTGCTGGCACTGGCACCTTCCAGGCAGGTGTTCAGAAAGTCCCTCAAAGGCACTTATTTCAATGGACACACACATAATCCTGCAGACTTTGCCTGCATGTAGGAGCTGCTGCCCTCCAGTCACACAGCTAGTGGTTGATCCCACCACCCATTTGTGGCCTTGCACAGATTGAGCAGACACTCGGTGCCTGGATTTTATCAGCTTTGCAGATATAGTAGAACTACTGGTCTCTGGAATTTAGCAGTCCTTGGGAAACCTAAGTACACTCCTTGTCAGCTTTTCCTCTTTGATTTGTTTTCTGGTAATCATTTCTCCACCCAAACCTACAAATTCCTACAGGATCAATTCAGTTTCACACAAAACCTTTATGACAAGTGGAGTTGGTGGCTTGTGAGGCTAATCAGAGTTCATTCTATAGAAACTTAGCATAAATTTGGCTCCTTCCTATTAGTGAGCAGCCACAGCACCTCTTTCCAGAATCCCAAGCCACCAAGCTGGATCTGGCCTAGGAAAAATCAATGTTTAGTGCTGATGTTTGAATACACAGACCCTATGAAGACAGGACAGGCCTTGCGGTAATAAGCCTTGGGGAGAAACATCCATTGACTGGTCTAGATTAATGTTTGGATAATATCTTTTCCCCAGCGCCTCTGACCTACATTCATTTGGCTTCTTATCAGCACAGGTGTTGCATCCAGCACCGAGTTAACAAGCCTGTCTCTTGAAGGATGGCCAAATGTGACCGAGCTGACCCAAACACAAATACCAAACACTAAATGGAGGGTAGCTTTGAAGACTGCATTCTTACAAATCCTTTTGCAAAGCAAAGATCCTGATGGCGCTCAACTACCAATTCTCAATTCTGCTGTTCCTCTTCCTTCATAGAGCCATAGAACAGTTTGACTTGGAAAGGATCTTTAAAGGTCACCTAATCCTTGAAGGACACCGACCTGTTGGAATGAGTCCAAAGGAGGGCCACCAAGATGATTAGGTGGATGGATGAGGTCTCCTACAAGGAAAGGCTGAGAGAATTGGGTTTATTCAGGCTGGAAAAAAGATGGCTTAGGGGTGACCTAATTGTGGCCTTTGTACCTGAAGGAAGCCTGCAAGAAAGATGGAGAGGGGCTTTTTACAAGGGCATGTAGTGACAGGACAAAGAGGAATAGGTTAAAACCAAAAGAGTGTAGGTTTAGATTAGATATTAGGGAAAAAAATTCTTTACTGTGAGGGTGGTGAAACACTGGAACAGGTTGCCCAAAGAAGTTGTGGCTACTCCATCCCTGGAAGTGTTCAAAGCCAGGTTGGATGGAGCTCTGAGCAACCCGGTCTAGTGAAAAGTGTCCTGGCCCATGGCAAGGAGGTTGGAACTAGATGATCTTTAAGATCCCTTCCAACCCAAACTGCTCTATGATTCTATGATTCCTTACAGCCCACAGCCCTGAAGCTGCAGAGGAATTTATACAAATCAATCTAAACCTTTATACTGTAATGATGAGATTTGTTGCTTTATCCTAAATGATCAAGTTGAATCAGGCCTTGGCAAGGGCAAGTGGCTGGGCCAGAAGAAAGAGCCTCTTACAGGCTGGACCAACTGCTTGATGAATCCTGGTGTATTGGGAAGTTCTCCCCTCTAAAACTGCCAAAGGGAGCGAGAGCCAGCAGGCACACAGGATCTGTGTGAGGCTGGCAGGACTCCTGAGTCACACAGGGGCTGAACTAGGAGGTTATTTGATGGGGAGGGTTCCTTTCAGCTGGGGTAGGGTTAGTTTTCTTCACAGTGGCTGGTATGGGGCTGTGTTTTGGATTTGTGCTGAATGCAGGGTTGATAATTTTATAAAGATATTTTTGTTGTTGCTGAGCAGGGCTTAAACACAGCCAAGGTTTTTTCTGCTTTTCGTACGGTCACACTGACAGGAAGGATGGGGGTACATGGGAGGTTTGGAGGAGACACAGCCAGGACAGGGGACTGCAACTGATCAAAGGGATATTCCAGACCATATGGCATCATCCTCAGTATACAAAGTGCGGGGAAGAAGGAGGAAGACTTTTG
>WBMZ01005220.1:17825-68829 GCA_013400975.1 Atrichornis clamosus
TGAACACCTGCAATTCTCTGTTTTGTTCTGCTTGTGTGTGCAGCTTTGGCTTTCCCTATTAAATTGTCTTTATCAGCCTACAAGTTTTCTATCTTTCACACTTCCAATTTTCTCCCCCATCCCATTGGTGGGGAGGGAGCAAGCAGCTACCTGGGGCTTGGTGACCGCCTGGGGTTGGACCACCACAGTCCTTTTAGCTGCAGGCCATAAAGGGACTGCCGTGGTAAACTCCTGGGAAGTTCTCCCCGCAGAACGCCCAAAGAGAGCGAGGGCCAGCAGGCAGGGACACAGGATTTGTGTAAGGCCGGCGGGATTCCTGAGGGCGGAGCTAGGAGATGGTTTGTTGGGGGGGCTACCATAGGCGCACGCTCAGACCTCCTCTGGCCAGCGGCTATTTGTGCAGCAGAGCCTCATCTATCGTAACCCGCCGCGACTATGTCGCGACATGGGGCTGCCCTCCCGCCCCTCCCCTCAGCCCTCGGGCAGGAACTACAGCTCCCATGTCTGAGCGGGGCACGGCGCCGCCGCCATCTTGGGCGGGGCGGCAGGGCCGGCGCGGGGCGCGGCAGCCATGGCCGTGAGGCGGGCGGCGCTGGCGCTCTGGGCCGTGGCGGCCGCCCTGTGCCCGCTGGAACCCGCCCTGGCGGCAGGTGAGCGGCGGGAGGGCGAACCGGGCACGGGGAACGGGGCCGGTGGGCCCGGCGGGCAGCCTCCCGGGCATTCCGGGCTGAAAGGCACGCCCGACCCGCTGCCGTTCCCCGCCTACCCCTCCGCCACTTACTCTGCTAGCGGATGGATCGAATCCTTTGGGTTTTCCTTCCTGTGTGCTTTTAGATGCCAAGTGGAAAACGATAACTGGCCAAATTAAGAAAGCTGTGGAAGCCTATGAGCCGTGTGTAAAAGAAAATTGCAGCTGCCACCAAAGGTGAGAGACTGGTTTCCTTTCGACTGCACAGGTCTCTGGACATAGGAGGGAATACTTTCGACAGCACTGGTGGATTGGGGATTAGCTAGGGAATATTTGGGCCCAAAGGCATCACATCTGCAGCTATGGGACCACCGCTGGTCCTTGTTATCCTAACAATAACTCCTTGTTATCCTCTGCAACTGAACATACAGTGTGTCACTGTGTATCTGACCACACAATAAACCACACACATAGCTGGTGGCATTTGTCTTAACGACCTACCTCTGCCTTCTCAGTGCCATGTTGCTAGCAAATCTTTCTCATGGGCTTTTAAAAGCGGAAGTAATCAAGTATGTGCAAAGTATTCTGAATAGCTAGATTAAGAAAGATTGTTACATAACACAAATTCATTTGGTGATGGTGTGCTCTACCTTTTAGCACTCTTTCTAGGGAATTTATGTCACTGCTTGTGAGTTTTTGAGCAATGGAGGGTATTTAGCTACCAGACTTTCAAATAACTAAAGTGTGATCCAAGTGGAGCTCATTCAAGAAGATGCAAGTCCTGTTTGGTTTTTCTTTGTAACTATGAGGCATTATGCATGATGCCAACACTGTGACTTGAAATACTGGCCTAATCTTCCTACAGTGACTTTAGTGCAGAGAACTAAAGGCTTGTATGTGATGGAAGACCATGGTAGGCAGTACAAGTGCAGGCTGACCTGTCTTGTAGACACAGCCAAACTAAACTTCCTCTCTGCCCACACTGACAGAGCACAGCTGCAGCATGGCAAAAATTACAGGTGCGTGGTTCATCATTGCCATATGGACAGGGGTTGTAGGATTGGGGGGTTTGATACATTTAAGCATTTTTTTAAAGGAGGAAAAATAATTTAGGAAAGAGTTATCATCTTCCTCTGCCTTTAGGATTAGGATTTCAGATACAGAAACACAGATGCTCAACTTTAAGCTTTCTATTTAAAAGTATCAGATGTGCTCACTCATATCAGGGGTGAGATTGAGTGCTATATTGGATTTTAAAATCAGATGAGTCATATTGAGCAACTGTTTGTACACTCTATTTGGAGTTTTTGATCTTCATTACCCTTAAAATATTGATGAGGAAAAGTGTCTTCTAGCTGAGCCTTCCAGTCTTTTTCCTAAGTTCCAATTCAGATACAGCTTAAAGACAGATCCTAATCTTTAAACATACACTCCATCATCTTCTGCCCACCTTTGGGCAGAACACCTTCCCAAGTGGTTTCAACCTCCAGATTCTCTTGAGAACCTGATAGTCAAGAGTAGCATGAAGTTATGATGGCTGTGGCCCTTAACAGTTTTTGCTAAAGCAGTAGTTTCTTTAAGTGTTGTTAAGAAGTGCTGCTAATGAAGGATATTGCAAAAGAATCCAGGGAGATAATACAAATGTGTAACACTTAAGAAACTTGGCTCACTTTGATAGCTCATTTGGAGATATGTAAATATGCAGCATAGGGCCAGTATTTCTCCCCATTTAACACATTCTACTTATGTCCAGTCTTCTGTGTCTCAGTGCCAAGGGCTGGAGGTCTGAACTTGTTCACTGCTGCTGTTCAGTTGTCACTTTGAGGTTACACTGACATGGATGTGCCACGGCACTGCAACTCTTCCTGTTCTCAAGCTCATCCCGTTTGCATCCCTGCCAGACTGCACGTGCTTGGTCAGACCATATGCACAATGGCAATTACTGACATAGTTTTACTGTTCTCTACCCAATTAGGTAATAGCAGAATTTTGGAGGATGGAGAGGACCTCTTGAGATCATCAAGTCCAACGCCTCTGCTCAAGTAGGGTTGCCAGGACTGTGTCCATTCAGGTTTTGAATATCTCAGTGCCAATATCTTAAAGAAACTCCATGGCCTCTCTGGGCAATCTGTACCACTGTTTGACCACCTGCGCAGTGGGATCACCCTGACAGTGTTTTCTTACCCTGAAACATTGATGCAATGTCTACCTAAAAGCAGGGCAGATATCTCCATGGTTGTTCCAATCTGACAATGTTAATTACATTCTATAAGCAGTTAGATCTGAGGATGTTTAGACTAAATTTATATAAATTGCAACCTCCTTCTGTGTTTCCTTATATTCATTAGGTTTGTGTTTCCGTACTGTGTTTCTGGAGCTCACTGGTGACGTGATGAAGTCACAGAACATGTGCTGCATAGGCCTGTCCTTCTGGGGCAGCTTTCACTGCACCCAGTGTTACTGGGTGATGGCGTTTCTTGCAACTACACTGTTATGTTCTTTTTTAATGTCTGCATAGCATGACGTGGTGTGAGGAGTTTGGTCTTGGTGTGGCCAAGGCAGAACACAAGGGTGAAGTGAGCTGGAGGCTTTTAGCCAAAAGATGCCAGGATATGTCAGGTACTTCTGTGGGAGAGTAACTAGAGTTGTCCTCTGCTGGGCTTTGTGTTCAGGCAAACAGCATGTAGGTAGTCAAAGTGTGAAGCTCGGACCTTTGAGTCTTTGAGGAACTTCCAAGTGACTTCAATTGTCACACCAGAGCTCCAGGAAGCTACATGGAGCTTGTCTTAGCTAAAGTCTGTTCTGCACACTGCAATAATTTACTGTCCGGTATCCTCCCTGTGGTACGTAATAATGGCTGATGGTTTTGTTTCAGTGTCTGGAAGCAGGACCTGGCTCCTTTTCGAGGTGGCATTTCTAAGGAGACAATGTCAGATGTGGTGAGCCGGAAGCTGGGGACACATTACCAAATCATTAAAAACAAATTGTACCGCGAGCAGGACTGCTTGTTCCCGGCAAGGTAAGAGCTGTGCAGAAGATCTCGTCCCTCTAGCTGGGCAGAGGAGTACTTCCAGCACTGCCAAGTGGGAAGTCATTGAGCACAATGGTATTTCAGAGGTCTGAATTCCTCTTCAGAGCAAGGGCCTAGAAAATAACCAATTAGGCTGAAATCTATCAATAGGAAAGTGTCACTGTTGCACTTCAGTGTACAAAGGGTTGGTTGGTTGTGGGATCCTAGAGAAAGCCAGATTTAACAGGGCGGGATGCCTCATTGGTGTCCATATGGCATTGGGGCTTGGAGGCTGCTGTAGGCAGTTCCCAGCCTGATCATGGTACGGCTTAGGCTCACATCTCTTCTGCTCCTGTGCACAGAAAGGCCTGCAGGAGGCTGCAGGATTCTGCTGCCTTCTTATAGCTCTTTTGCCATATGTTATTTCTCCACAGATGTAGTGGAGTTGAGCACTTCCTTCTGGGGATCATCAGCCGCCTCCCTGACATGGAAATGGTGATCAATGTGCGAGACTACCCTCAGGTTCCCAAGTGGATGAAACCCATTATCCCAGTCTTCTCCTTCAGTAAGGTGTGCACACCTGTAAAAGCTGAGCATTTCTAAGACATGCATGTCCTTCTTTATCTTGGGAACATATTTTTGAGGATGGTACCCCACAGGTTTTCTGTGCATCAAAATTGCTTGCTCCTTTTTGTCCTTTGTTTCCTTTTGCTTCCAGTTTTCTGGCAGACAGACTTGCAGATTGATTCAATAGATCAGTTTTTTACCTCATTAGCTCCTCTTCCAGGTCAAAAAGTGTACCTCTGCCACAGTGGAATGATACACAGCTGGATGGAAGATGTGCCATCGTTGCTGTCATTTGCTACAATTCCTCTGTTAAAATTGTAGTCATAGTTTATCAGCGATATTAAGGATTTTTGATCATGTCAGTTGTCATATAGTTAACCTCATTTAATGTGAATATTTTAGCCTTTTTTTTGTGGTACCACAGATAGGTGTTCCTTCCTTTCTTTTCTATAATATTGTCATCTTCTGTGAACCCTTTTCCCTTGGATTCCCTTTTCCATCTGCATATGTGCACACATAGGCAGAGGCACACACATGCATGGAGGCAATCGCTGTTTGCTTCTCTGTTCCCAGACTCAAGAGCCTTCCCGTATGTCTTCCTACCTCTCATACTGTTAAACCTTACTGTAGCATAGTGGCTCATCCTTTCCAACAAAATATTGTTACACCTCAAGCTTTGGCTAATCTTGCTTTACCTTAGTGTATGTCCAAATCCTGCACTTCGGCAACCTAGCCCTGATCCTGTATTTGGCTGAACTCCGACAGTAAGATACAAAGAGAAGCAATAAACTATTTGGTCTTGCTAGTTGAAATCCACTTCTATTTCTGCTATCTTGCAGCATCTTACTTTGAACCCAGATCTTCAGCTCATGCAGCCTGAACCATAATACGATCCATAACTATTGCCTAGCCTAAAACTCTCTCTAGATTTTTCAGTACAGCATTACAAGCACTGTCATCCAATAACCATGTTTGCTGCCAGATGCAGTAGCAAAGCTAAGCTGTCTTGCCCCTTGGCCATTGCACAGCCTTAACTCTAGCCAGCAGAACCCAAAATGATGCAGAGCATTTAATCTTTGCAGCTGTATTCATCACTCTACCCCTGGGTGCCTTGCAGGACCCTGAAAGAAACTGAGTTCTACGCTCACTGTCATCCAGTATCTGAACTGTAACCTCAACTCTATCCTCAACTGAAACCCAGTGACCCAGGCACAGCTCACATTTCACCAGTCAGTGTCAGGAAGACTCCAGTATGCTGGTCCCGTGTGCTTTCTAAGGCTGAAAGCATAAGGGATTGAAGGATTGTCCTATTCTGCATCTCAGAAGGTTCACCCTGGGGCGGTGGTGGAGCTGTTAGGATTTGTTACCAGTGTCTGTTTGTAGCAGGACTGAGAAGGAGCAGATAGAGAAGCACACACTCATTCAAGTTGGAAGGAACCTCAGAAGGTCACCCAGTCCAACACCTCTCTCAGGGCAGGACCAGCTCTGGGCTGCATCCTGCCCATAGCTGAGCATCCCCAAGGACAGGGTGTCCACAGACAGAATCTGAACTCTGTCAGAATGAAAACGTTTCCCAGTACCTAACTGGAATTTCTCTTCTTGTAATCAAAGCCTATTGCTGTTCATTCTGGCCTTGCACTTCAGAAAAGAATGTGCCTTCACCTTCTCTGAACTCTCCCATTAGGCAGTAGAAGATAGCACTTATATTCCCCCAAGCCTCTTCTTCCTGTGCATGGACAAATCCATTCCTCAGCCCCTGTCTACATGTCATGTGCACTAACCTCCTAACTACCTTGGTCTCTTCAGTATCTCCAGGTGACTGATGGATAATTGTGTAGGAAGTTTATTACTAGTGCTAGAAAGTTGCCTATAGTCTGATTTCATGGAAGGGTTTAGTCTTACTTAAGTGCAGGTCTTCACTCTGATAATATATGGGCATTTAAGCAACCAAACAGGAGTGAGTAACTGGAATTCCTACATGACGTGGATATTTGTTACAATGAATTGTTAAGTGATCTCTAGGAAGGTTGGAATGAACTGAAGTGTTGGAAATATAAATATCAAAGTGTCTATAAGTGTCTATATCTCTGAGGAGATAGTGATGTCTCTTGACTTATCATCAGTAGAAAACATCTGTTGCTCCACATAGGCGCAGGCCTTTAGAAAGCTGAGTGAAGTTCAGGTCTTCTGCTGTTAACTAATCAGCTGCATCATGGACCTCTTTTGCAATTTTCTACATGAAAGTCCTGTGTCATCATGCAAGACGGGGCCTCTTTAAAATCATTGAAGCATTTCAATATCGAGCTGTCTTCATGTGAACTCTGACCAGGGAGGTCGTGGAGTCTCCCTCTCCGGGGGACATTCCAAACCCACCTGGACATGTTTCTGTGTAACTGGTCTAGGTGACCCTTGGCAGGAGGGCTGTACTGGATGATCTCCAGAGGTCCCTTCCAACCCTAATAGTTGTGTGATTCTGTAACCCCAGAAACACAATGGTGACCACAAAACTCCTGTGGCCGCTTACAGAAGCGTAACGGAGAAAGCCAACAGAGCTCCCAGAAGGAATGTTTGTCACTGGTGGGCTCAGTCAGTAAACTGTAGATATTACTCTCATTCTTGCATTGCTCTCCTTTTTCTTAAGACATCTGAATACAATGATATCATGTATCCTGCCTGGACATTTTGGGAAGGAGGACCAGCTGTTTGGCCAATTTACCCCACAGGTTTAGGGCGCTGGGACCTCATGAGAGAGGACCTCAGAAGGTATGTTTTGGAAATGGTTATGTGTGGGGGGAGGTTTCATGGAAGACAAACTCACAGTAAAAACCATCCTGCACTGGGCAGCACTGGGCCAGTGTTGGTGCCTAAGACCATAGGTCTGTCAGCCTGTGGTCTGTCCTGCTGCCTCGCATTAACTACCTACAGCCTAACTGCTGTATGGGAGTTCTCCATGGAAACCTTGGATGATGTAACTGGGAGTTATAATTAGCTTCTCTGTTTGCAACCCTTTAGTAAGGAATGCAGAGGACAAACTATGCACATCCTTCATGCTGTCAGGGCCAGATTACTATCGGGTTTGGTGAGACCAGGTTTGTCAATAAAGCAGCAGTTATCTTTTGCCTGCAGAAATCTCCCCTGACATACAGAAATATTTTTCTTTCCTTTCAGCTACTTCTCTATCAGCTGTGTTTTTTTCACTGCAGGGATGATCCAGTATGTTTGTATAAGCTTCTGGAAGGCTAAAGGAAAGCCTTCTTTAGATCTGCTTTTACTTGAGTGTTATTGTGCAATAGAAAAACCTGGAATCATTCCTAAGAAGCCAGAGTTACTACTGGGCTAAGACAGAAGACTTTTCTGACTGGGAGTCTTCCTTTTGGCAGGATCTTTTGACTATTAGCAGAGTAAGGGGCTGCTTCCCATGGAGAGAGACAAACCAAGTGTGCAACAGTGAGTGATCACAGAAACAAAATAGTAAAAAACACTCTGATGTAAATGACTTGACATCAGAATGCAAGGTTGAATCATTCTCTCTTCAAAATCTGAAGATCTGTGTGACTATTCATAGCTAAAGCTTAAAGTGTTGTAATATAATGGAGGTTCAAAGCATTTACTCATCCTTGTGTTTTCACTTTTGTCACTGAGTTAAACAGAGATGCAAAGCTTGACCTGCACAGGTACATCAGTTTGGAGGTCAGGACCTACAAGTCCCACCAGGTGCAGTAGCAAAGTATGGCATAGCTCCCCTGAGAGGTGGGAAGGCAGGTGACTGCACTAGCAGAAATAAAACATGTGAACAGCTATTTTGAAGGACTTGCTCAGGTTTAAAATAAAAGTGATTTGGAAAGACAATGAACTCCTGTGTTTTAAGTGCAAAACACTAAGTGAGTTTTTTGTTTATTGATGGATAGTTTTGTTTTGTAATGGGAAATAACTGATTTAAAACTCTAGTCATTCTTCACTATCCATATTCAGTAAAGTACAGCAAAATAAAGCCACAGTACAAAGAGTGGATTCAAATCTCAGGTAACTTTTAATACCCTTCTAGGTTTGGTGGTGGGTGTGTGTATAATATATTGTTTTGACTGAAAGGTGTTCTGGAAAGTAGCCTGTATCATGTTGCCTTAAACACAATATTCACAGGAAAACCTGTTTCATTGGACCTGGCTGAGAGTTTTTTTCTCCTGTAATGAAGAAAGTGATTTCCATCAAAAATGAAGAATAGAAAAAGACATCATGCTGTGAAAGCTGATGAGAATGCTGTTTCATGGTTATATTAAATCATTTATTGTCATGTATAAAAATATTTTCAGATCCGCAGAAAAATGGCCATGGAAGAAAAAAATCTCTAAAGGATATTTCCGAGGATCCAGGTGAGCATCTTTTTCTGCAATAGAAGATTCTACCAACATAGGCTGTGACAGCTCTCTGTATGTAGAAATCTCTGTGTCTCCAAGACCTAATCCCTAATAAAGTGTAACCCAGAGTGTGTTTTTCAAAAGCAAGGAAAGTGAGACATGTTGTACAACAGCATTGCACCATTAGTTATTCTCCATAAGAATTGCTATTTGCAACTAGTTTATTATAATCACCTAATACTGGAAACAGAAGTTCTGATGGATTTGCTACATTATGTCTTAAGTAGTAAAACTGTCACCTCAGGAACCCCCGTGTTTCATTCTGTGAAGGGAACTGCAGGTGCTTGATACAAATTTAAAGATTTGACATTGATGTTCATGCTTCCTGCCAATGGGAATACTTTTATTTTCTGTGGGAGTGCTCCAACAGAATGAAAAGTATTCTGGCCTTAAGTTACCTGAGTGGTGGGGGATAAATGTAGATTCTGTTTGGCCTCTCTCCAGTGACAGTTTGAAACAGTGTTAAACCCCATACTTTGTTTCTTCCCAATCCCCAGTAGGGAAGGATTTGACGGTTTACCAGGTAGGCTCAGGAGGTGTTGAGAAATGTGTCTCAGGGATGTCATAACCTTGTTTATCAGCAGTGTTTTAAAAGTCCTGTCAAGAGGGATCACTGCTGAAGATGCTGAGCATCTCTTAGCTCTCTCTGACTAAGGAGGGAGTTAAAGCATTTGGCATCTATCAGAATAAAGCCTGAAGGAAGCAGCATCTCCAGTGATTTGTCCTGGGAATTGTTTAAATAATACTGTTAAATATATAGTAAGTCAAATAATTTCAGTACCCATAACTCATTCTCTTCTGTTAATATACCCTTGGACAGAAATACACCGTGTATTACTGTACACTGTATATACACACACTTAATAACGTTTTGGGGCCTCAGAGGGAGGTCAGCCTCATAAAGAAGCAGGGCCTTGAGTCCTGTAGTTTGTTAGCTGTGTTGAGTCATGTGGATTGGCAGTTACTGGTAGCATTTCTTTTTCAGAACAAGTCCTGAGAGAGATCCCCTCATCCTGCTGTCCCGAGAAAACCCGGAACTTGTTGATGCTGAGTACACTAAAAACCAGGCTTGGAAATCTGAAAAGGTGTGTGGGTGTTGTCTGTCTTTGAGTGTGAAGGCCAGAAAGGGTCGCATTGCAAGATGGCTTTGATGAGTGAGAAACATCTTGCTGGAGAGTTGTGGGTGATCCTTTAGAGTGGGGGAGGCTTGTAGTTCCCTTGATGGCAGTACCTCTCTGACAGATGAAAGGAAGGAGTCTCTGGAGTCTGGCAAGCCAAACACTTTTCTTCCTTCTATGCTTTTTGTTCAAGGAAACCAGAACACATAAGAAAATTAATCTCTGCCAATCTCCTCCTCTCCCACAACAACAAAATTGGCCAACCCTTCCCCTTCTCTCTCTGAGCTGCCTCTGTGGTGTTTTCAGTCTTTAAACCTTTTTCTGTCTTCTCCATTCCTTGATCCTGTTGTGGATAACTTTCTGATAACTGTTGCTGATAACTTTTTAGTTTCATACTTAGTCTACAGTCCAGCTCTCTCCAGACAGTCTTGGCTAATCCGGTTACACTTGGCTTCACACAGTCCATTGTCCCAAGCTGTTTTCCACTCTGTAGCTGCCAACAAAACATTATCATTTAATGTGTTTGTGCTGGCATTCGCTTACAGGCAGTGTGTAATTTACTGAGCTTTTTTTCTTGTTTGAAGGACTGGGAATTCTTTATAATCCTTCTAAAGACCCACTAGAGAAGGTTTTCTCAGAAGTGGGAACGGAAGGTTATGACACATCACCTTTGTTTCAAACTGAGCAGAAAAACAATTTAAATTACCATTTGGAGTTTACTGATTTTTAAAACATTTTCTTTATTTTAAGGATACCTTAGGAAAGCCTGCTGCAAAGGAAGTTCCACTGGTTGATCACTGCAAATACAAGTAAGAGTTTTGATTAGTAAAACTGTTCAAGGACTGTGGGTTATTCTTTTCTTGCATGGTGTAGGGTCTCGTTTTATTTTAAGGTCTAATTCAACAACCAGCTCCATGCAGATATGAAAGCTTGTGAGCAAATATAAGACACTTGGAAATTTGGGAGCTTAGCATGGGCTCTTTCAGTGTCAGCTTTACACCATCAGTTATGGGGAAATAAAGTGCTTTGGGCAAGTAAAGGTCTTAGATCACTAATGAACATAAGATAATTTTCTTTTTTAACAAAAAAAGGCTTTCATGATTTTTTTTTTGGTATATTCCCATACCAAGTGGTGTGTTCAAAGTTATTTGTCACTGTTACAATGATAGCATTGCTGTCTTCAAAGACACAGGGAACTATGGAATTATGTCTTCATATGCATCTTGGGGCAAGTGCTGCCACTGAGGGTATATAGTAAAAGAGAGAACGTGAAATCTGAGTGAGCAGACATAGTACTAATTCATACTTTATATGTTGTTTGGGAGAATGTGGGTTTGATTTACAAAGGTTTTTATTCTGTAGCTACTTTAGTGAGGTGTTTTTGGTGTAATACTCTCATGGTTTTCTATGTAAAATATAAACTCTTAGTGTGTATGCATTTATGTGTCAGATGTTTTGCTTTTTCTTCTGCAAGTTGTGATTGTGCCAGCTAGAATCTGCTGATATAAGAGCTCAGTCATTTGGCTGAATCTGTGTTTTTGTGCAAATGTGATTGACTTGTCTCATTTTGTATTTCACTAGACTGTTGCCCAGATTTCTCCCTTCTGTTACACACACACTGCCCAACTCTGATGCTCCCCAGTGTAGGCTGAGACCTCCTCACACTCTTTTGCATGTAGTCCAGGCTCTGGTAGGGTCAACAGAAACTTTTGTCTGCTCCCTTCAATGTAGGTGCTGTAGCAGGCTGGCTTGGCTGAGGTCACAGATGGTGGGAGCTGTGTTGGAATTGGACAGAGGCATTTCCTTGCTTCCAGACCACTGTTCTTGTTACATTTCTAAATGTATTTGCTGAGTTCCTAATACAACGAGCTCCTTGTCCCTGCCTTGAGCTCCTAGGTAATACAAAGGATGCAAAGTAATTTCAGATTTACTCCTTGTCATTTACTGCTGAACTAAGTTTAGCTGTAATTCCCATCTCGCCCAAAATATATATAATACATAAACTCCATCTCACCCAAAATAGCTTCATTAAAAGAAGAACTCTCTTCCCCCAGCCCAAAATGTTTGACTTTAAAGACTGGTTATATACTGGGGAGGTTTACCCGTAGGAGAAACAGCTTTCCATATAATAGGAGAAATGTGGGTTTGAAAAAGAAAACAAGTAAGCAAACAAACATCCCTCAGAGATACAGTTTGCTAAGAGAAATACCCTCCTGCCAAAGTCAAGCCCACTTTACTAACTTGGCAGAAAATACTGAAAACAAAATTGTGGATTCTTTGTTATCTGCAAAGTCCATCTGTTGTGTGATAGCCCATTTAACCTCCTAGAGTTGCATTCCCAAGTTAATATGAAACAATTACATGCAGATTAAAGCAGAATCCCAGAGGAAAAAATAACCTGAGATAGATGTGGCAAAGCACAACAATGAACAGAAAAGCTCACTGCAAGGCAGGAGAAAATTGGGAAAAATTTCCTTGCGGTTAACAGACTCCCTGGGGCTATATAGTCACAGGATCCAAGTTGTGACCTTCCATGCCTTGTTGGCAGTTGTCCATAAGGCCTCCTTTGGTTTGTCA
Organism: Atrichornis clamosus; assembly: GCA_013400975.1. Lineage (NCBI taxonomy): Eukaryota > Metazoa > Chordata > Aves > Passeriformes > Menuridae > Atrichornis > Atrichornis clamosus. The sequence goes on from WBMZ01005220.1 coordinate 30,201, forward strand.
CAGGCAGGTGCCTTTATCAGAGGTAAAGCCTCACACCTTTTCTCCCTGAGACAGCAGAAACTCACCCAGCACATCCTTGACTTCAGCTCACCTTTCCTGTGAGGAGCTTCAAATAGATGCCTTTCCTTTGTTTTAGTGACTGGTGAGTAGCTCAGTGTGAGGGAGGCCCCAGCTGCTGCCTGTGAGGGAAGGTTCACTGCTACTCAGAGACCAGCATCCTAATGCATTTCCTCACACAAAATGTGTCATCAGGTCCCTCTCTGTGCTCATCTTTTTAAAGGTACCTGTTTAATTTCCGGGGAGTGGCAGCCAGTTTCCGACTGAAACACCTTTTCTTGTGTGGTTCACTCGTCTTTCATGTTGGAGAAGAGTGGTTGGAGTTCTTCTACCCCCAGCTGAAGCCTTGGGTCCACTACATCCCGGTCCGGTCAGACCTCTCTGATGTCAGGTGTGAGGCCTGAGGCCGCTCCATGGAGGATTGGGTACCACGGGAAAGCATTTGGGAAGACGGGGTTGGTTTGTGTTAGACTAAGAAGTGCCTCCACTCTGAAGCATCAGGCAAAGACTCGTGGAGGTCATGATCTTGTCTCTGTATCACTGCCCCCAAAGAATCCTTTGCTCATTACTTGGGGAATACAGTTTCACTTGAGAGTGTAGGTCTGTCACTCTCACTGAAATCAGCAGGCAGTAGACACTTAAATTTGCAAATGAACCCTGCAGCACAGATAAGGGACAAGAAGAACTTACCAGTGGGCCAAAAATGTATTACCTCCCAAATTTCAGTGTGTTGCTCAGAACTGATGTGGAACAATCAAAAAGAGAAATTTCTGTGTTCTGAGGTGAGCAGCACCTTCACTCAGTTGTAGACTCTTAACCTCATCCTCCCCAACAATTAAGCTAGGAATGATGTTCTCCACTGAGCCAGTTTTTTCATAGCTTTGTTTTGTCTTTATTTTAGGGAGCTGTTGCAGTTTGTAAAGGAAAATGACGCCATAGCACAAGAAATTTCAGAGAGGTAAGTTGTATGTCCTTCCTGGCAGTCTTCTTCCAAAGCATTTCTTAAGCAGCTTTTGAAGGGGTTGCCCATCAAAGACAACCTGGTATTAGTAGGGTGCAGTATAACTGATCTGCAATAACAGCAGGAGGGCTGGAGCACTCGTAACAAGCAGGGGGAACCAGAGAACAAGATTGTGTTCTTAGGTCTTTGGTTTACCTGTGACCTGTGTCAGGAACCCCACGGAAAGCTGTCAGAGGTTGGGAGCTTTTGTCTCAGCATGAGGCGAGCTGACTCCTGGGAGCTGTGTCTGCACTGTAAGCATTATCTATCCAGGCTGGCAGGGACTGCCTTCAGAAGCAGCATGCATCAGTGCTGCTCTCACTGTATGTTAAGTGAAATCTGATATTTATTATCCCAGGTAGCAAATACCATCTTGAGGATAACAAAAGCATTGCAACCGTCAGAGCTGTGAGCACGAATGAAAATTGTAAAAATAGATGGTACAGAGCAGTGCATGTTGTTTCTCATTTGAAACAAGGAAGAGTGGAAGTTTATACGCATCCAAACCAAAACCAATGACTCTTGTAGGAACTGGAAATGGTCCTCACTGTGCCTTGTGTGTCTCTAGGGGTCGGCAGTTCATCACTGAGCACTTGGAGATGGAGGACGTCTCTTGCTACTGGGAGCATATGCTGTCTGAATATTGCCAAGCCTTGACTTATAAAGTGAAAAGGAGGAAGAGCTACAGTGAGATCACTTCTGAATGGCTGAAAACAGAACTGTAGAGACTTCTCTGTTTTTCTCTTCAACTCAAACTGATCAGTGTGGACATCTGAAGATCAGTATTAAATTATTTCTGACTCTCTCAGACTTAGCTTTTACACTAGGACTACAGAGAACAGCAACAGGCTGATTTTGACAGTGCTTCCAGGCAGTGCGACCTGGTTGTACTGTCTCCATAAGAACATTAGGCAGCATGTGGGATTCTAGTTATTTATTGGGATGGTCAGTCATGTCTAGAGGAGGGGTGTTAGCATTTAGGGCTTAGCATGGGTGGTCCAGATTAGACAGATGTAGGAGCAGCAATGTAGGGGCCTGGCCAGGATCACTTTGGTATGCCTTTTCCAACCCCAGTGTCCCTGAAGCTCTAGGCTCTTTTCATCTTTCACTCCTTACTCTTATCCTAATGGCTTCTTGCCACTGGGCCTGAGGTGCCCATCACCATGGGTGGTCCAGATTAGACAGGTGTAGGAACAGCAATGCTGGGGTCTGGCCAGGATCACCTTGGCATGCCTTTTCCAGCCACGGTGTTTCTGGAGCTATAGGCTCCACTGGCACTCGAAGAGGCACTGCAGGGCCATCAGTGCAGTGTGCCCACATTGCCAACTCCACTTTTGAACCTGTGCCTCCTATGGCCATGAGAATCTCTGCCACAGGGCCAAGCTGCCATTAGGATTAGGGCTAAGGTTAGGGTTAAGGCTAGGGATAAGTTTGTGAGAAGGAAAGATCCTACAGCTCTGGAGTCACTGGCACTGGAAAAGGCATTGCAAGGGTATCACTCAGTTTGCCCCCATTGCCAACTTCTCACTTTATAATGTGGAACAACAGTGGTGGTGAGGACCTCTGCCACAGTGCCAAGCTGCCATTAGGCTTAGGGCTAGGGTTAGGGTTAAGGTTAGGGCTAGGTTTGAAACAGTAAAAGAGTCTTCAGCTTCAGGGAAAGTGGCACTCGAAAAGGGCTTGCAAGGGCATCGGGGCAGTGTGCCCACATTGCCAACTCCACACTTTTTTACGTGGAACAGCAGTGGAAATGAGGACCTCTGCCACACTGCCTTTTTGAGTGCCACTGTCCCTGCAGCTGTAGACTCAGCATTTCACGGTAGCCTAACCCTAACCTTAACTCTAGCCCTAAGCCTAACTGTGGCAGAGGCCCTCGTTGCCATTGCTGTTGCACATTAAAACGTGTGGAGTTGGCAGTGCGGGCACACTGCCGTGATGCCCTTGCAATGCCTTTTGGAGTTCCAGTGTCCCTGGTGTTGTAGGGTCTTTATATCTCGGTACCCTGACTCAAAGCCTAATGACACCTTGTGCCTGGGGTTGAGGTCCCAATCACCATGGGTGCCCCAGATTAGAAAGATACAGGAGCAGCTATGTTGAGTTCTGCTGGGATTGCCTTGGAATGCTGTTTCCAACCCCAGTGCTCCTGGAGATCCAGTCTCTTTTATTCTCTCAAACCTAACCCTACCACTAACCCTAACGCTAAGCCTGGGGGCAACTTGGCACTATCATCACCATCCATGGCAGAGATTAAAATGTGGAATCAGCGATGTTGGTGCCCTGCTGCGATGGCCTTGCAATGCCTTTTTGATTGCCAGTGTGCCTGGGGCTGGAGGCTCTTTTACTCTCTAAATCCTAACCCTAAACCCTAACCCTAGCCCTAATGGCAGCTTAGCATTGTGGCAGGGGTACTCATCACCAATGATGCCAAACCTTAAATGTGTGGAATTGGCCATGTTGGCACCCTGTGGTGAATGCCCATGCAATGCTTTTTGGAGTGCCAGTGTGCCTGGAACTGTATGCTCTTTTTCTTTCTCTGCCTAATGACAGCTTATAGCTGCTGCTGAGGTCTCTCACCAATGGGTGGCCCTGATTAGAAAGATATTTGAGATAAATGTTGGGGCTCTGCCTGAATTGGCTTTGAATGCCTTTTCCATCCCTAGTATTCCTGGAAACTCAGGCTCTTTTATTCTCACAAACCTAATCCTACTTCTGTCCCTAACTCTAAACCTCATGGCAGCTTGGCACTGGGGCAGAGGTCCTGATTGCCATTCATGGCACAGATTAAAATGTGGAGCTGGCAATGTTGGCACCCTGCCCTGATGCCCTTGCAATGCCTTTTCAAGTGCCACTGTCCCTGCAGCTGCAGACTCAGCATCTCACGGTAGCCTAATCCTAACCTTAACCCTAACCCTAGCCCTAAGCCTAATGGCAGCTTTTCACTGTGGCAGAGGTCTACATCACCATTGCTCTTGCACATTAAAAAGTGTGGAGTTGGCAATGTGGGCACTCTGATGTGATGCCCTTGCAGTGCCTTTTTGAGTACCACTGTCCCTGCAGCTGCAGGGTCTTTTTCTCTCTCAAACCTAGCCCTAACCTTAACCCTAGCCCTAGCCCTAATCCTCAGGGCAGCTTGGCCCTGTTGCAAAGGTCCTCATTGCCATAAGGGGCACAGGTTAAAAAGTGTGGAGTTGGCAATGTGGGCACAGTGTCGTGATGCCCTTGCAGTGACTTTTCGAGTGCCAGTGTCCCTGGAACTGCAGGCTCTGCATGTCTCGGAAGCCTAACCCTAACCCTCATGGCAGTGTGTCACTGCTGCAGAGGTCCTTATCGGCATGGCTGGCCCCGTAGTAAAAAGTTACCACCTGTCTCAGAATTATCCTTTATCCCATTCAGTTTGTTGAGAAACCTTGCTGTTAATTTTACTGGACTTTTTACCAAAAGTCACAGCAAAATACACAAGAGTGTGAGCTGCACTCAGCTGGCAGATATATTTGCTCCTTTTGTTTGGCAGATGTTTTCTCAGCTGTGTGATAGCACTTGGATCTTAGTTGTGCTATGTCAGAAGCAGGTACTGGAATTTGGGGGTAACCTTTTTGGGTATCTTAGAGCTTTCTTGTATGGTGGGCTTGAAAGGTGGGTGGTAAGGCTTTGACATGACATTGAAAGTTAAATGATTCTTGCAGAACTAACCTACCTACCTCACAGGGGAGCAGCAGGTGGTGGTGATGTGGCCACTGTGCTCAGCCTCAGTAGCAGGCAGTCACGTAGGTGGCAACTGAGACAGAGATGGTTCATCCTCTGACAGATGAGCTGGGTGCTTGCACAGCACTGCAGAACTGAGCCCCTGTTCTAGCACTCACCAGCTGGCTGAGCAGACATCCCAGGACCCTCAGGAACCCAGAGAAAGCAGTGGCAGAGGTAAATTCAATGCTTCTTTTATCCAGAAGTGCAGAGTCTGCTCTGATCTGTAATTTTTCCAGGATTATTTTGGGGTTTTTTTGGTTTGGGGTTTTTTTTTGAGGCTGGTAATACATCTGCTCACTTCAGTACTCTCTTTTCTTCCCCACAGCTGTGCCACTTCTCATCTCCTTCAGTCTGGTTGAGGGAATGTCTTCAGTCACACTGTGGCAGCTACTGCTCACCCATTTTGAGTTCAGTCACAGGTTGCTTGTGCTCACTGTGTTTCTGCCCACTACAGACTCTCATCTCAGAGGGAGTGCAATTCCTGCAATGGTCTGTGCCCCCTGAGGTGAGAGCAGCAGCTTCTCTGGCACCCAGACAGGTGCTCGGGAGAGCATGGGGGGTGGCAGCAGGGACAGAGGAGCCTCCCAGGGGGGCACCCTTGAAGGTAAAGCGGCCTCAAGGCTGAGGGAGCAGCACATTATAATGGAAGAAAACGATAGCAAACAGCTCTCAGGCTCGTCTGCAGTCACAGTGGATCAGGGAAGAAGGAAACTGCACAGAACAATAACATTAGGTGCTGGTGTGCCCTCACAGAGGCCTCTCAGCACTGCTGAGCCCTGGTACAGGGACATAGCTGCTGGACTTGTTGGTTGAGTGCTGGATGCTGGAGCAGAGTGTTGGTTATGGGACCAGTGCCGGGGTTATCCCACCCTGCAAAGGAAACAGAGCGGGGCATTTAAAGAGCCTGGTTTCTGAGGAAAACTGTGCCAGAGTGGAAAGGGTTTTCTGGGTTTCTATTTTTAGTCAACGGAGAGAAAGCACTCAGAGAAACTGAACATCTCTGTATGGTATTTTTAAACCATTTATAATGAAGAGCTTTTTGCAATAAAGCAAACAAAAATGGAGTTTTGTTGGATACATTGTTGCTTCATCAGAACACCAGTAAATGGTCTGCAGAGCCCCAGCTGTTTCCCCAAAGACGGTGAAGTGTGCCTCCAACCTTTCTCTATCACAGGAGTATTTAGGGCATCTCTGCTTTCAGTCTTGGGTCGTGGTGGCTGGAAACTCCCCCATGTCACTCGGCTGCCTGAGCTGGGCCCTTTTTGCTCTGATTCCTTTTTCCTGCATGGCCAAACCAGGCCTGTCCCTTGTCTCTACCTGTGGGGAAGCCAGGTGGCCCTTCAGGTGCTCCCAGAGGGCCAGGGCAGCCCAGCCTTTTCCGCCCTTCCAAACCGAGCCAATATGAGCTGTGCCAAACCATGCCAAGCCATGCCAAACTGGGCCAAGCCATGCTGGGCCAAGCCGCGGTGTGCCAAGCGGTCTGAACTCAGCTGTGCCAAGCTGAGCCAAGCAGTTCCGAGCCATGCCCTGCCATGCCAAACCAAGCTGGGGCAAACTGACACAAGTGGTTCTGAGCAGGGCCGAGCCATGCTGAACTGAGCTGTGCTGAGCTAAGCCTAACCAGGCTAAGCTGTGCCTGGCGGAGCCATGCCAAACCATGCAGAACCGACCCAAGCCATACCGTGCCATGCCATGCCAAGCAATTCTGAACTGAGTTGTGCCAAACCAAGCCGTGCCAAGCCAATCCATGCTGTTCTGAACTGAGGTGAGCCAAGCTGGGCTGAGCTGAGTCATGCCAAACTTAGCTGTGGTGAGCCAAGACAAGCAGTTCCAAGCCGAGCCGTGACATGCTGAGCTGAGCCGATCCATGCTGAATTAAACTGAGCCAGGCTGTGCCAAGTGGTTCCAAAATGAGCTATGCCAAATCAATCCAGCCCAAGCCGAGCCAAACGGTTCCAAGCTGTGCCCTGCTGTGCCAAACTGATCTGTGCCAAGCCAAGCCAAGCTGAACTGAGCTGTGCCAAATGCAGTGGAGTAGTTCCGAGCCAAGCCAGGCCTGGCCAAGCTGAGCCAAGCTGGGCCAAGTGGTGCTGAGCAATGCCAAACTGAACTGTGCCGACCTGTGCCAAGTGGTTCTGAGCTGTGCCATGCTGGACTGAGATGTGCCGAGCTGAACCGAGCCAAACCAAGCTGAACTGTGATGGGTTAAGCAGAGCGGTTCTGAGCTGGGCTGGGCCAAGCCGAGCCAAGCCACCCGGAACCCAGCTATGCTGGGCCGAGCCAAGCAGTGCCAAACCGAGCTGTGCTGAGCCAAACTGTGCCGAACCAAGCCATGCTGGGCCGAATTGACCTGAGCCGTGCCAAGCCATGCTGAGCCGAGCAGTTCAGAGCCATGCTGTGCTAAACCGAGCTGAACTGTGCTGTGCTGTTGCAACCTGCCCCAGAAGGTGAGGGTAATCCAGACTTTGTCAACAGATCCCTTGGGGTGCATTAGAGCAAAATGACACTCAATGATATGTGTTTGTAAATATACACATATAAGGTTTGTTACAGAACCATTTGGTTGCAATGGAAAGCAGATATGTAGCTGTTTTGGTTATTATTGTCTATAGTAATATAGCAATATAAAAACATGAAAATATTACTTTAAAAAGATGTATGGTGAAAATAAAGAAACCAAGGGCAAGAGTAGAAAGATACATCATCAACACCCATAGATCTTCTGGTAAGACTTGATTGCTGCAGCTTAGGTGGTCCTTGGTAGAAGTGATGGTCCTCAGGAGTCGGGAAAGAAGCCCAAGAAACACAAAGTCTGATGGGTTAAAATACGCTCGGGCTGGGTGGGAACGCCCAGGCACCTCCCCTGGGGGGCAACTTTCAGTCTGCGGGTGAAAAGCTTCAAAAGTAAGTCTGGGAGTGCTTCGGGGGTCTTTGATGATTTATGACACCTTCTAAGACATGACAGCTGCCTCTGTGCCAATGCAGTCGAGCCAGGAATGCCCCATCAGACCTCGCCCGAGGGAAGAGGGTGTTTACAGCAGAGCGCGTTGTGTCAGGGAGGGCAATTAGCACCTTAAGAGACACCATCTCGCCTTGCAGGAATTGCCCCTTATCAGCCCCAAAGCCCGGGCTGTCGCCTCGGGGTGGGGATAGTTCACCCCCCGTGTCTTTTGCAAACCGCCCATTATAGCCCCAAAAGCTCAGCTCCTCCCTCGGGGAGGGGGCGAACGTGGCCCTGCACAAATGGGCGAATGTTTTGCGTTCCTGAACAGTGAGAGCGCAGTCTCTCACCCGAGGTGGGCCGGGCGGTTCCGAGCGGTTCCGAGCCGCTCCGAGCCGCTCCGTGCCGTGCCGTTCCCCGCCGGGGCGCAGGGGGCGCTGCCGCGCCCGCCCAGGGCCGCCGCTGCCGCCGGTGCGGCCATGGCGGAGCGTCCCGGCCCTCAGATGGGGTTCGGCCGTCCCGCGCCGCTGCCGCAGACGGGCTGGGAGCGGCTCAGCGAGCTCTGGCGGAGAGAGTGAGCGCCGGGCCGGGCCCGGGTGGGCTGGGCCGGGCTCTGCTGGGCTGGGTCGTGGCGGTCCCGCCGTGCCTCCCGCGGCCGACCCCGTGCCCATTGCTGTCCTTCCGTTGCAGCGAGCAGCACCAGTACCCGGAGGAGACGATGAACATCGCCAAGTCGGCGTTCACGGCCGGCGTGGTGGGCTGGCTGTACGGGGGGCTGCCCGCCTTCGTCAGCGCCCACAAGGCCTTCATCGAGCGCAGCCACGGGGAGCTCTTCCAGAACCGCGCCGATGCCGTGGTACGAGCCCCGGGAGCCCCGCGGGGTCGGGGAATGCACGGGGAGCGCCGGGCATCGCCCGCCGCCGGGGCCCGGAGCGTCCCCGGGACCCCCGGGAGGCCTCGGCCTTGTGACGGCTCTGGTTGTGGACATTGCCCTTGGAGCCGCCATTTGGGGGTGACACCGCAGTCCGTAGAAGGCCGGGTGGCTTCGTGTTTGTGGGACGCGTGTGTGTGCCCGATTCTGGTAGTTTGTGGCAAAAGGTTCACTGGGACGGTGTATGTGCGTGCAGCCTGCCCGGTCAGCTGCTCTGTGAGTTAGTGGTTCCCCGTTACCCAAATTGCACGCAGTTAACTTCAAAAAAGTGTCCTTAGTTACAGAAAAAATTGATAACAAAGTTTACCGTTCTCTTAAATGGCTGACTAATATGTTTCAAAAAGGCTTTTCGCTTTTAAATTTTAGTGTGTTGCCAGCAAACTTCTTAGTATCAAACTGGGGTTGCCCTCTTGTCTTATTAATACGAGTTGTTTTAAGACCATTTAAAATTCTTGTAGAACAATAGCACAGGAAATAACATTTGTGACATTTTATAGATGTATTTGAACTTTTAGGGATTTGTTATTCAATTAGAGTGTTGGTTATGTGGATTGTGAGGAAGAAAACCCCTATAAAATTTGCCTGATGTAAATTTTGCATCGCTTACAATTAGATTGGGCCCCTGACGTAGTGACCCACAAATTACCAGTGCCTGGCTTCACCGTGGTGACTCTCTGGTACAGCTGAACCCAGGCTAAGCACTTACATCACAAGCACTAGAAAAGCGAATTTTTTTACTTTCATGGTATTAACTATAACATTTTTAATTTTTGTGAAGCTTCTGTTTATCACATCTTTTAAAAATCCTTTTCAGACTTTTAAGTACCAGTGTTAAATTGCAGAGCTTGATGGTACCTTAACATTTCATGTAGATTATTTACTTACTGTTATTTATTGATGGTTATTATTTATTAATACTTATGAACTCATAATAATGAAATAGTTTCTAGGTTTTTTTCCCCTTTCTTCTCCTCTGCTGCTTTCCTGTGCTGTCCTCAGAAAGCCCTCACAGTCCACCCAGATGTCTTTCAGCAGCAGGATTAGAAAGATCAGTTGACACTCCAAACTGGAATTGATTCTTGGTTTTCCTATTGGTGGTTGGGATAATTGTGAGCAGCTTTCCCTCTGAAGGTGTTTGACTTTATCCGCAGGAGTCAGGGTATCAGTCCCAAGGGACATGAGTCCCCCACCCCGTTGGATATCCTGGCTTGCAGCAGGAGGAGGGGGCTGTCACCCGTACCGTGTCCTTTCTCTCTCCGTAGCAATCTGCACATCGTGCCGGTCTCCGGAGTTTCATCCGCTATGGCTGGCGCTGGAGCTGGAGAGTCGCGGCTTTCGCGACAATATTCAAGTAAGTGTTTCCCGCTGGCAGGGGGAGCAGAGCTGCCCTGTGCTTGTGCTTAAGTGGCCAGGAGCCCTCCGTGCTGCCACCCACGGCTCTGGTGATCGATGGAGGCTCCCGGTGTTGCCTTAGCGTGAGTCTGGTTGATAAGGCGTGAGGGTGAAGAGGGTTTAACCTTGTAGAACTCCCAGAATTCACATCTTCTAATGAACCCACCCGAACCCTAAAAATAGAAAAGCCCTGTTCACACATCTAATCCCTGCTGTTACCAACTTGAATACCGGTCTTCCCTTTCTTGACAGCTTTTTCCTGCTTTTGCTTCATCTCTTTTTGCGTGTTTGTCTCTGAGGGAGTGTTATGGTGTTATAGTTGTTGGCAGTTTCTGGAAGAGCTTCCTATCCCACACTAATTTTTGTCCTTTCTGCTGTCTCGTTCCTCCTAGTTTATACATACTAGCATTACTCACGATTCTTTGTCATTACTCCTAGTTTGTATACACTGGTGTTACTCACAATTCTTTGTTCTTGTCCTCAAACACTTGCAGAGGATCATCTTGTTCTTGAGCATTTGCTGAACATCAGACCTACCAGTTCCGTGTGCCTCTTCAGGCCTTCAGATTTTTCCTACACACACAAAACCAATTCAGAGATAGTGTTCTGCTTCCCTGATTTTCTTTCTTGGATGTTCCAGTGTGTTTCTGACAATAGAGCATGAAACTAAGCACAGTCTTCTGAGTAGATCCCATTTAAAGCAGGAGTATCTCCTTTTCTGGTGTTCAAAATAGTACATTTATGTGTTATCCTAAACCTGCATTGACTGTATCTGTAGGTGTGTTCTGTTCAAATTCTTCTGCTTTTAAGATCCCAGCAGTATTGACCAGCATAATTTTATATTTCTGTCCCCTAATTTTTTTGTTCCTTTCTGAATTTGTTCCTCACTCTCTCTCAGTTTCTTTGGCTTCTTTTAGTTTAGGTTTTAGGTTTAGTTAGTGTACTGTTTGCTTTCTCTCCTGGAGCTTTTGATTTCTGTGGATTTTCCTGGATTTCTTTGGATTTGACATGTAACCTCGTTGCCTTCCACCAGGTGTCTCCCCTGCAGTCAGATCAGCCCCTTCACCAGCCCTTTGAAAAAAGGTTCTGAATGAAGATATTTGCTGCTCAACATTGTTTCTGTAAAGCCCAAGCTGAAAGTTTTGTCCTGCAGTTGTTAAAACTTCTAAGTTTCACAATTAAAAACCAAATTGTTTCAGTTTATCTGTGTTGGGAAAGAGAGGAGGATTGCTTTTGGCTTATCAATGTCATGCAGGGGGTTCGCTGAAGTGCTGGGGAGGATGTGGACACTGAACTGAGAAAAGAGTGTTTTGGGGCTTAGCTGATGTTTCTGGAGGAGTTGGTTTACCTACCCCAGAGGGAAATCTGATGCCACAAGATTCGGTGACCCTGCTGATGTCATGAGTGTGACTTAGCTGTTGTGTGGGAACTGTCTATAAGGCAAGAACTTACTGACACGTGGATCATCTTCTGGTGGTAAAGGTCCTACGTCAGGACGGACTGAGTGACAGGACCCTTTTATTGCTCAATTTCTTTTATCCTTAACTATATTGTATGTCCCAGTGAGACACTGGAACAGGCTGCTCAGTGAAGTTGTGGATGTCCCATCCATGGAAGTGTCCAAGGCCAAGTTGGATGGAGCTCTGAGCAACCTGGTCTAGAGGAAGGTGCCCCTGCCCACAGTCGGGGGTTGGAACTCAATGATCTTTAACATCACTTCCAGCCCAAACCATTCTGTGATTCTGTACGATGGAAAAAAAAAATCTTTGATTAAAAAAAAAAGCAAGACTGTCCCAGATCCAGTCCAGGAACTGATATTCCCTGGCCTGTGACTGTGCAGCTGCCTGCAGTAAAGTCACAAGAGTCACGGCACTTGCGGTTGGTGCATGTGCGCTCTGAACAATGGGCAGCCAGGCAGCTAGAGACAACCTGAGGGCTGACTTGATGAAATCCAGCTTTATTTCAGACTGTGTTTTGCTGCCTCTCTTTTTCCATGTGCAGCTGCTGACTTCTGTGCCTTACCTTTGCAGCACGGTGAGCACTGGCCTGTCTGTGTACCGCGACAAAACCACCATCAGTAATTTCGCTGCAGCAGGAGGTAAGAGTGCTGTAACCTTGTGTGCTTTCCTCTTTGTGAGAGGGGGTCATAACAGAAAAGCAAAGGCAGGTATCCGCATCCCTTGGGCTTGAGCAGGTCTGTATCTTCTGTGCTCCTGGGTTTTGCTTCTTGTTCCACTGAGTGCCATTGTGCTTTGCTCAGTTGTTTACCTGCTGCATGCCTTTATTTGTAACAGAGATACTGATGCACTGCTGAAACCATAGGGGAGTTTTGTCATTATCGGTTCTTCTTCAAAATACTTGCTGCGGGATTTTGGGTGAAAAATGCTTTGTGGGGTAAAGGTAGCACTTAATGCATAACCTGCTCTGATAACCACCTATTAAACAGTGAAAGCATTTTTTATTTCCACTCTTGGTAACAATTCAGCATGCTGTTTATGAGCTGCCCTTTTCATGCTAAGTCTTGCATGCCCACTTTTGGCAGCAGGGCTCTGGGTAAGTGATCTGCTTGTTCAGTTTTACAGTTTTTATTGCCCTTACAGCTGGATACATGTTTTACTGATCTTTTCTGCCTTACATGGCAGCTGCTATTATTAGCTGTTGTTGAACAGGAAAAAGGGCAGAAGAATCATGCTTCAGCCTAAAGAGAGCTTGGTTTTATTTTCATAGATACTTTTATTATGCAGAAAAACTTGGGCAGTTTTTGTGAAGGAGAAGGAGCTTTGTGCAATGTTTCAGTGCAGAAACCGTGGTGACTGTGTGGTGAGGGTCCCTCCCACTGGCCATGGCACTTGGTTTCTGCTCTGTTAAAAGCAGATACCAGCTCATGGAGAAGAGAAATGCAGCAAAACAACTGCCTGTGTCGGTATGTGATGGCTGCAGGGGGGCTGTTTCTGGTTTCAGTAGGTTTGTTCTCTTTTTAGCCTTCACAGGAGCCCTTTTCAGAATGCACCTCGGCCTGCAGGGCCTGGTGGGTGGCATCGTGTTTGGAACAGCATTTGGGTGAGTTGTGACTGCTGCCAGTGAGTGATCGAGACACTTCAAGCTGCTCTTGAAGGGTGTTTGTTAGACAGTGGTAGCACACACCAAGCCTGGAGTCATAGGTGGGGCTACAGAAGCTTCCCTTCCTCTCTTGCCTTGAGGGATTTTCTGTATCTCTCTAAGGACCTCATGATGATCACTTTTCTTCCAACCTTTAAACTGTTTTTTTCTTCTTTGTTTCTTGATTTGTATTTTGCTGTTCTCTCAGTAATAAGAGCTCAGTGCTCTCAGTAGAACATCTTGTTTGCTACTGTTTGCTTATTAGAGGGGACACTAACTACTGTTAAATAGTAAATTGTGAGGATGCGTTACAGACATGTCTCATGTCCCCCTTCCTTGGCATGGTCACTGATGAGTCCGGTGCTTCTGCACAGAACCCTTGGACATCTGTTTTAGGGAACTCTGTGGGTAAAGGCAGGAGCATAAGATGCAGCTTCAGGACTCCCTTCTCATCTTCATCAGCAACTACTCCTGTAGCAGTTCCAAATCCAGACAGCACACAGGGAGTGTTAGATGTCATGGTGACACCTTTTGAAGAAGGGGGCACCCTGGCGACTGTCAGCCCCTACCTTAAGAATCCATGTAAAAATGATTTTTTACAAAATAGGCTCCATGAAAGCCTAAATGTGAGCAGCAGCCATTAGGAAACACTGAGGGAGTAGCTGCTTGGCTGGGCTACACAACCCAGGGCTGCAAGGTGGCACGTGTCTTCGTGTATGTCTTGCAGTCAAGAGTCTTCCAAAGCTCCCTGGGGCATGGAGGAACCCATGGTTCTCGCTCAGAGGCTCTGTCCTTCAGGACAGTGACCTCTAATTCAGGAGAAGACTGACTTTTCAAGCAGAACTGGGATTTCTCCAGGTGCTGCTCGTACTGTCACAAGTGAATCTGGGGATCCTACCTGGACAAGAGGACGAGCTTTGTATGTGCTACTTGGCACCATCAGGATGGTGTCAGCTGTGGCGTGCCTGGAAGCAGCCAAGGGATCTTTACCAATGAAAACACAAGTACTTCCAGAGCTGGATGGAAGCTAAGCAGAGGTGTCACTGACTGGCCCCCACATGCTCATTTTGCTGATGCCTGTAAGTTATTGCTTTTTTGTGTCCCCTGGGTGACTGGTGACTCTTCTGCTTCCTCCTCCTCCAGGATCCCTGCAGGAGGCCTCCTGGTGGCAGTGTATAGCTTGGCTGGGGAGACCTTGCAGGAGAAGAGGAATCGTGAGCGCAGGGAGCTGTATGAGCAGAAGCTGGCAGAGTGGTAAGGAACAGCTCTGCCCCTTCAAGTCATGAACTAGGAGGGAGTCTGGGTCTGTGCGGTTCAAACATTTAAAGAAACCACGACACACTAGGCTTGCTGAGCCTTGGTTCTTCTGCTCTTGGGTGTTGGTGTGTTTCACATACCAGTTTGAGAACTGCTGATTTAGTCTTCCCAGCCTTAGATCTTGCTGCTTATTTTGTAGCAAGATATTTTGTTCAAAATTCATGCCCTGCCCTGGCCAGTAACTGCATCAGTTTTTTGCTTTTGCAGTGTCCAAGAAAACAAACAGGACAGCACATTAGTATTTCTTTACCAAAACTGAGAGAGGCCAGAACTCTGGCTTTTCCTTTGTTGCTGACTTCTTTCCATCCCTGCTAAAGAGAGGGAAGAAGAAGGATAGCTGGAGGCTTGGGGGAAAAAAGGCCATGACAGTGGTCATGTGAGTTACTGAAACTCACTGGTTCTAGAAGAAGTTTTCAAGAGCTGGGATTCTGCAGTCATGCCTCTGTCAGGAGGATACAGCCTTAAAGTTGCTTTGCACTCTCTTCTCTCCTTAGGCAATCCAAGCTCAGTGTGACTGAAGTCTTAGGCGAAATGGAAAACAATGCCCAGGGAAGACTGGAGGTGGAGAGAGAAGGAGAACTGAGAAGCTATTGAGTCTTCCCCAGATCTCTGTTGT
The DNA here is from genome assembly GCA_013400975.1 of Atrichornis clamosus. Lineage (NCBI taxonomy): Eukaryota > Metazoa > Chordata > Aves > Passeriformes > Menuridae > Atrichornis > Atrichornis clamosus. The sequence goes on from WBMZ01005220.1 coordinate 45,298, forward strand.
AAGAAGCTACAAAGCATTTTGGTTCTGCTTGTGAAAGCCTTCAGTCATGGATCATGGAAGTTGTCTGTGAATGCAGTTAAATCCTGTGAAAAAGTGTTTTGCTGAAAACATTGTTCAGGAATGCATATCACTGCACAAGAGCTTGGAAGGGCCAAACCTGTTCCACCTGAGAAGGTGGAAATACAGACTTCACAGACCAGGAAGTGCCATCTAGGTTTGGCAGGGAGCAGGGGCAGCTCCAGAGCCTCGTCTGGAGCCCGTTTCACTGCTGAAAATGTCTTAACCACCAGTGATGCAGAAAGGGAGAGGAACCTATGAACAGTTTGTATGCTAAAGATATCCTGACTCCAAAAGTCAGTTATGCCCTGCCGAAAGCTACTCTTCAGAAGAACTTGCTGATGGTGGTTTCTTACTTGGTTCTTACAGTACTTGGGGTATTTTACAGTCAATGATGAGGAAGGTTGAAGGAGCTGGGAATAACACGGAAATACCCCAAAAAAGGCATGTTTTGGGTTCCACAATAGAAGTCTGAGGGGACAGAAAACATGACCTATTTCTGGTGGTGATGGTGGAAGACTTGGCACTGTGGACAGTTTTAACGACAGAAAGGCCTCTAATTTCATTTGAAAGTTGGAAATTAGGGGATGAGCTTTGGGGGAAATGTGGTTCAGGTCACTCAATAAAGCCATCCAGCAGTGGTGACTGTGTCCGTGAGCTCTTTATGTCAGTATCGGAGGTACTTTATGTTGGTACTGTATTTGAACCAGGGAAGCATCCTTGAGTGATGCTCCATGAGAAGAGCTCTAAGGTCCCACAGCAAGAAGTAAAGTCTGGTGGTGATGTCAGACATTCCTCTATCCAGGCAGTAACAAAGGCAAGAGCCAGGAGAGTGCCAGCTCTGTTACTGTGATCCAGAGATCAGCTGTTAAGTCAGAGCTCTTACCTGTGAGTAGTGCTGGAGTTAATGTAAAATGGTCTGTGCTCCGAAAGGCCAGGTGGCCCATCACTGTTCCCGCAAAGCAGAAGGTCAGAATTCCAGTTCCTTTTCTTTGTTGGAAATTTTTTTCCTACTAAAAGGAATTGCGTCCAGGCAGGGGGTTCAGGTGTTCTTCCTGTAAGAAAAGAATAGTCAGTCTGTTCTGGTTGAATGCTTTTACAGATAATTACTGTTGATTGAAATATGAACAGTCAGTCCCACAGAGTGTATTCCACCCACCCAAAGCAGATTTTTGGCACAGTTTGCTTTCAAGAAGGTGTTGTGTTTTCTGACTTCTGAAATGAGCATTTAATTTTTTAAACACCCCAGTGTAGCTCATTTTTCCACTGAAGAAATATGTGTGTTTCAGGGTTGTCATCAACCAGCTCTGATTTTCCTTTTCTATATGTAAGTGAGGGATCTGAATAAGCAGAGGTATGGGTATGTCTTCCCCTGTTTTAAGCTCTGCATGGGTTGGTGACAGTAGTAGTGTTGTTCTCTGCCCCCTCAAAAAAGAAAATAGGCCTTTCTAAGTCACATTTTTTCCATTGTGCTTACACAGCGATGTCTTATCTTTTTCTTTCTTATCTTCTTTATTTTTGCTATTACATCCTCACCCAATATCCCACACTTTTATCTGTACAGCAGCCCTGATGGCATTTAGCTGTGTCATTGCTCTGTCTCCATTCCTATTTGGTGGTATTTGATGTGATGTCTAAAGAAAACTAGTTTTCCTGTGCCTGACCAGTGATACAGGGATGTTATTCCATGGGAGGGAAGGCAGAGCTAAGGTGTAGCAGTTGTGTGGATTTTCTCTCCGTGTAGGAAGGGAGGGCTACTACATGTTGTTACACTGCACGTTAGCCAGGGAAAGCAGAGACTTCCACTCAAGATTCCAGCCATTTGTTTCCCAGTTTTCTGCTGACTTTAGTTCCCTGCACTTCCTTATGTCCTAGACTGAAAGTCACTGTCCGAACGGGGCGTGAAGAATTAGTGCAGAGTTTATTTTTTTAAATACACCTGTCAGGGATTCGTCACATCCCCGTTCCCTCCACCCCCAGCAAAAGCAGAGCACTGGAGTTACGGAGCCTGCACGTTCAGAGGAGGTGACTCAAGTAGCAGGGATACGGTGAGAACACCTTTGGCTTTTGCAGAGAATCTCCTGTTTGGAGAGAGGACCACCTGTAGCTGCACTGCTCAGCTAACCCCTGGCACACTGACAGATGTGAGGTGTGCAGCAGTCACAAGTTGGGTACCTGAGTGTCATTTTGTCACTGCTGTCAGCACACCAAACAGAGCTGTGGCTTGATGCCAGCTGTACCTGTTACAGCTTTGTCAACAGCTGCATCACCTGCCTTGATGCTACACACCATGTGTTTTTAGCAGCTGTGAAATGGTGGCTGGGGCTAACACGAATAACTGAGAGGCTCTACCACTTCCCAGCACACAGACTTCTTTTATTACTAAGGAAAGGAAACAGAGTTTACCATTTATTTTTTAATACAATTAAAGGAGGAACCCCAAGAAAAGAATGTTACATACAAAACACCTGTGATAAACAGAGCAGCTCACTTGCTACAATAACACAGATAATAAGCTGAGAAGGTCTCACAGAAACCATTTGTGTGTAATTCACTGAATACAGCATAAAGCAGTAAAAACCATGATCCAGCATATTAGTGCTTAAAGAAAAATTAACCAAATAACCTGCCCATCAAGAATATTAAAATAACCTGATGCTAGACATATTTGTCAGTGAAACTTTTGGTTTCCTTTAGAAGGAGTTACTGAAAGTGTCACTGGAGTCTGTGGTGATGTAGAAAGGTTTGGCATAGTGCAAAAGACAAACCCTTCTCCGGGAAGCTGCACAATCATCGGTCAGGAGCAAAGTAGAGCATGGGACAGTCAGAGGGAAAACATGCTGGTACAACTGGCAGAGCTGTGGTGTGGCTGGTAAGGTGGAATTGCAGTGTGATTGTAGGGGAGGACTGTTGGAAATGAGCGAAGTTGGAAGCAAATGCCAAAAGAGGATGGTCAGCCTGCAAGGAGCTGGTAGTTTGTGCTGGAAGAAGCAAGCATGGGCTGAAAGAACAGGAAACCTGAAAAGTAGGAGACACATCACTCATACATCAAGTCCTGCAATAGGGTCAGGCTGCCTTTTGGAAACACTCTGATTTTGGTCACCTGTGTTCTGTTTGCAACCAGAACACACAAGGGCAAAGAAGCTGTGTGAGGCTGAATATAAAAAGTTTTAGCTGCTCCCAGTCACAACATGGAGGCACAAACTGACTTGAGATTGTGTGCTGGGATCTCGGATCTCCTTACCTCCTTTTCTCTGTCAAAAACTCCTCTGTAAGAATGTTCTGAAGGTCCCCTTACAATTCATACACTGGGAAAGGAGTAAAAAATAATGGGACAGCAAGGCTCTGCAGCAGTAGAAAGGGAGCACTGTCTTATTTTGTACTAGTGACTTGACCTCAGAGCTCAATATTCTATAAGCCACTTTTAATCCTGCCATTTTCTCCAGGAGTTTCTCTCCTAATATGTACCTGCTAGAGAAAAATGAAATGAATGGAATATGTCTTTGCCGTGTCCTAGGAAGATAAACAGCTCAAGCAACAACACATCCCACAAAGAGGCCAGCATCATGCTTTCAGACTTTGGTCTGCCCTGATAACATGGAGAGAACAATAAGGGAATGGGTACAGTGCAGAGCAAAAGGAGAAAGCATACCAGTCAAAGTCAGGGCAGGGTTGAGTTAGGTTAGTATGCAGAGTTGCTTAGGAAGCTTGTTGGGGTTAGGGCATTTTCCTCCTTTCCCCTCAAAATGAGAAACCACTTTTTCCTACACAGTAGGCAAGAATGTCACCCAGATCAGATGAGTCCTATCCAATGTTAGCATCCTGTAGGGAGATTCCTTCTCGTGCTGGCTGGGTAGAGAGAACACTGGCAGAAAGCAGCAATGTTCAGTGCAAAGTAAATCCTTACGTTGAGAGATTCCCGAGAATCTGCAGAGCTTCCCCTAACAAGTATCCCTAGGCAGATGGACACACAAAAGCAGCCCCATGTTCATGAAGCAAGAACCCGAGTTACGTTTCATTACAGTAGATACAGGCCAGATAACCTCTGACTGTCACACAAGTTTCCACAGGACTTTACAGGTGTGGGTGGGAAGGAATGCACATAAAAGCTTGGATGTGTGTGCACAGCCATTGAGGGGAAAAGCTGTACCTCGGTGCCTGGGTTGGCGAGGCCGTCCTTTCAGGAGAGAAAGGTTATGAGAACTCGTGCCACTGCTGTAGATAAGCAATGTTAATTAGCTCTTAGGTGTGCTGTCAGTGTGTGTCAGTCCCTAAAAAGTCTTGTAGCACTGCAAACAAGCATGAGGCATATAGACTTCCAAAGTGGGTTTTTTCATGAAAAATGTGCTCATGATTGCCTCTTTAGGGGAGAAGGGACATATATCTGTCATGATCAAGTCCAAATCTCAAGTCCTCCAGCATGAAGAACAGATACTTGTGTGAGGCTGAATATAAAAGAAGTTTTAGCTGCTCCCAGTCAACATGGAGGCACAAACTGACTTGAGATTGTGTGCTGGGATCTCGGATCTCCCAAAGGGCAGCTCCGTGTTACTGAAGGGGTCGGTGGGCAGGGGCTCCCAGCTAGGCCTCTGCAGGCCCCTGATTCTCACAGAGGCAGCATCGAGCCAGAGGTTCCCAAAGTCTTGACCTGGTGTGTCAATGCTGATGACATTCTTCTGCCCGGTTGCAGGAACACGGAGGGTCCTCCCAGTTGGAATTCCAGCGACCACACCCCACATCTTCTGTGGCATGGGTGGGGGGTTGTATTTGTTCTCAGAAGATTATATTGTCTGTTGTGGTGAGCAGAGTTTTCTCCTGCTGTCACCCCTTTCAGAGAGCCAAAGGGTCAACACAACAAGCATTGCTGTACGACGAGCAGTGGAGTCTGCAGTGCCGAATGCACACCGTGAAGAACCTGAGGGACTCAAAGAAAAGATTTCACTGATTTTTCCCACCTTAAATGTCAAATGGACCCCAGTAATGTTGCAGAGCCGGCAGAGCCTGCGACAGCCGTCCACAAGAGGGCTCCTGTTCCCTAAACTCGGAGCTGCTCTGAGCGGGCAGTCCCGTGAGCTGCAGCCTAGCCCAGCGCTTCCTGCAAAAACCTTCGGAGTGCACACAGGTGCTATCCCTCTGCAGAGTGAGGATGACTAATGAACGTGCTCCCCTGTTGAAGCAGCAATAGGACACGGCTCAGTGCCATGGTAGTCAGCCACTAAGGAACTACAGCTTCCATCCCTGTCTACAGAGAGCAGCTGTCCCAGGCACTGGAGTTGGGAAACACCAGCCACCTACAGGAAAATCCTGACAAACTTTTATAACAAAAGAGGAATGTGGCAGAATGGGTTTATTCAGTAGGTGAACTCCTGCTACTCCTGTCACAAAACTCCCCAAAATTCATGCTAACCAAGGCTCTAGTATCTGTTCCAGACAGGGCCTTCCCCAGAGGAAAAATGAGTGGGTGGTCAGGTTTGGAAATGAGATGAGTGGCCTGAGTGAGAGTTTCCCCTCCTTTCCATCTCAAAATTATTAAGCCTTTAGAGTTCTGCAGTGCACAGCGTGACAAATTCATGACTTCTGGGACTCCACAGCTGTTGCTCCACAGCATTACCCTGGCAATTCCGAATGCAGCGGTGAGAGCAGAAAATGCAGTCACCTGGATAATGATGCCAATAAGAACAGTTAACTGCTAATCTTCCCTTAAGTCTCTTCACTTAAGTGTCTTTTTGGAGGACACAGCCCTGAAAACTGCTGAGCTTTCAAGCCAAAGCAAATACAATCCTTTGTAGTCATAAAACCTTGGCGAGCCAGACTTCCCCAGCCCATCTTTTGCAACACCCCATTATTGAAAGTAACTCCTTTTAAAATACAACTGTTCTCTGGGCAAGTTGTAGAGAGGAAGCTTTTCCTTCTCCATTCCTCCAGCTGTTGAAGGGAATGGAGATGTCTCAGAAGTGGACCGGCATGGCTGATCTTACTGGGAAAGCTGGAGTTGTTGTCTTGTTCCCCCCTGCCTCACCACCATTTGGTCAACCATTGATTTCTATCATCAGTGATGTTCCCGTGTTTAGGCATCAGGTCAGGCTCACAGGGAATCAGCCAGAACCTCTAGGGAGTGAAGCCACATGTGGCACCTCTGGTAGTGATGAGTTGCTTACAAATGAATCCAACAGGACAGGAACTAAAAGACTGCCCAGTTCTTAGTTGGGAAGCCCATGAAACAAGCACAAGGGCAATGGCAGGGGATGCCACTGCAGATCCGGATAGTTGGATAACGTGTGGTGTTTTCAGGTAACATTACATGAGCATCTAATGGTATTTGAGAAGCTATTTTGCAAGAGAAGAGTGAAGAAAACTACCTGCAAATGCAATCTGGTCATACAGATGATGTTTCAGATGTCACTTTAGGGTTCATGGGTGGCTTTGCGTGTTCTTTAACACCCTCTTCCACCGAGTACTGGGGCTTACAACAGTGAGAACAAACTGAAAAGGAAGACCCCTTGTTAGTATTTGGAATTGCAGAAGACATAAAAATGCTGAATCCAAGCGTCTCCTTCAATTAAGTATTACTGAGAGTGGGAAGAAAGGAGAGAAGAAATTAAAGAAAAAGAGATACTTTAAGTCTAGTTACTTTTATTTTAACTTGGCAGGACTCACCGTTGCAGTACATCTGAATATGGCTGGCCTATAGCCATAGTCTGATCTGTTAGAAAGCTCTGTTACAAATAAATATTATCTGTATGGTGTCATGTGGAGCTCTCATTAGCACAGGGCTAGAACATCAGCCTGGCACAAAAACAGGTTGCTACATGCTAAGATAAGGTCGGAAGGGAAATAATAATAAAAGTTACATGTCACTAAATGCAGTTTCTCTATCGAGTGAAAGAATGCCAATGTTAAAACCAACAAAATCTTTCAGTGCTTTTAGAGGATCTCAGGTTAAACAGATCTCCTCAATATCTCAGCATCTGTGATTGAATTTTGTTTTAATAGTTTAAGTTGAATCTTGTGCAATTGTATTTGCACAAATTATGCAGCATGAATCCTAAACTATCCTTTAGGTGACCTGTAATCTCGGTGCTTTGTGTTTTCATTCTTAAATTGCACAATGGTCTGTGAGCTCCTCAGAGTGGGCGGTTGTGAACCTCAGTAAAGCATCTGATTGTTTTGGTCACCACAACAATCTCACATCTGAGAACTCTTACTTCCGTTTCGCTCTATCTTTCTATTCTTCCCTCCCACACTTCAGCTCTTTGAAGCATGGCTTTTTGAGTAGAGAAACCACTCTTAGCATCAAGGCAACTCCTGACTCAGCTTTCCATAGGCCAGAACAACAGAGGTACTCTCAGACCTATTCTGAGCTCCCACAAGAGCTCTCGAAAGATGACCTGCAGCAACACCAGGAGGAAGCATTCTGAGGACAGATACTTCCCTTCCCAGACGTGTGGCCATGCACAGCAGCACTGAAATGGGGTGGCTTACAAACTGAGAAGTTGGATGGGATCTCTGGCTTCAGTTTCTTACAGCTCTTACAGTTTCTTTTACAGTTTCTTCCATGCCTGGTCTGTAAAGGGGCTGTACCAAGTAGCACCACCTGACTCAGCAAATCTCCCTGTGCATATTATGAAAATGGGACTAAAAGGGAAATTCCAGTTAATGCAGCCATGTGCCATGCTGTTTGCAGGTGATTGCATTCTACCACATGGGTATGCTTTTTACATTTGCTTTAAAAGCAATTTGGTTCCTATATAAAAGGCTATCTCAGAATGCTCCAGGATCTTGCTAATGTAATGGTAAGGAACCTTTTAATTTCCAGCTTATATTTGTTTAGAGCCAAATCTTCCAATTCCAGTTCATTTTCTCCTATAATTAGAAGTTCATTATACATGCAGCTAACAGCACAGGCTGTGATCAAATGTGATTTTCTTGGTTTCAGCCTGCTGGTTGCTTTCCTGTTGACACAGCCCCAGGGAACAGCAGGGGAGAACTGGTACTGGTGTCATGAGGGCACAGGAGTGGAAAATGAGGAGGTGCACAGGTGTGACCAAAAGTCACTGCCTTCCAGAAGCTTCCTTTCTTTGTGATAGAACACTAAACGGAAATTAGCCCAGCCTGACTGAATGGTCATGTCGGTTTTTGAAGGGATGTGGTTGATGAGGAGGGGAAAAGAAAAATAGTAATGTGCCCTCCACACCTCTGACTTGGGAGTGAACTTGTCTGAAGGTGAAGTAGAGGTATCAAAAGACACAAGCATGACAGTCTTACAGGTGTCTGTAAGTGAACTGAGTCCTTGCTGCCCAGCAATAACCTTTCCCAACAGGGAATACCACGGCCACCATGATGGGCTGAGGCACTCTGATGGTGCCAGCGGCCTGAGCATACAGCCAGTGTGGGATTCTTGTCCCCAGACGTGGCTTCCCCAGTGACCTGACAGAACTCAGCTGGCTGTTATTTATACCAATGTGTTGCAAGGCCTGCTGTCATTCTCCAGGACTGCTTTGGAAAGCTGCTTACAGGCTGTGGATAAGACATCTACTGCTCTTGACTTTCAACCCTACCTGCCTTGATAAATCTATTAGATGTCTTCCCACATCTTCAGGGGCTTTCTGGCAAGGTCAACTTAGACACGATTAGGAGCAACAGCTAACAGATGTTTTTTGATTACTCATCTGCTAGCTAACCCTGAGATATTTGAAGTCCCCTTTGCCATTGAAAAACTCTTGGAGACATGACTGGAGTTACTGAAGACTTCATAGGGTGGGACCAGGCACTTCACCTGTGCCATTTTTGGCCATACAAAGAATACAAATCCAACTCTCCTGATTGGTGTTCTCATAAAAGTAGGACATTGCTAAGGTGAAGTCTTCTCTGTGGCCCTAACACTATGAATTTTTGTTACTTTAGCTCAGGGACTTTCTGAGGGATTGTCTAAGTAGGGTGTGGAGAGAGATCCAATTTTCTCAGTGCTCAGCCATATCTGCCATGATCACAAAGATTCTTGGCATTTTTAAAGCAACTTAAAGCATTTCAATACATAAAAATGAATTTTTGTGAATTTCTTCATTTCTGTATACCCCTGATTTTGAAAATATTCTGCTCTGCTGTCAAAACTCCTCATCACCCCTTCACTCTCAAACCTGAACCCTAGTGCTGCCTGCACACAAAATGTAGGAAAGTCATGAGCTAGACTTAGGTTTTGTGACGGTGGACGCTGAAGGAAAAAGAAAAAAAAAAGGGAAATGAGAAAAATGAGACAAAGGTACAGAAATACCTAGTGTGGCAGTATAGTTTCTATAAATGTGTATCCTACATGGAAACTCCATCAGCACCAAGAGACCGTTTCTTGATAAAGAAGCTAGACTTACCATGCCTTGGGAGGTATCTTGCTGTCAGGGTCATAGCCAAAATGAAGATGATAACGATGATAATTGAAGCAGTAATGACATTATAAGGTGGAGGCACATGAGGAACAATGCAGTCATTTGTTTTTTCTGAGACAGGAGAAATAAAACATAAATAAAGGGCCCAGCAGGATAGTGGCATTTTCATGTAAAAGCAGGTACATGAATTTCGATGGTTCTGGCCAAATTCTAACTCAGATATTCAGCCTGAAAATGGAACTATTTAATAAACAAGTGAACAAAGCTGGCAGCTAAATTTCTTCCATCCACCCACATTTGCTATGGGCTGAAATTTTTAACAGATTCACAGAATGTAAAAAACTGGGTCTTTGTCCAGAACAGGACTGAGACGGGAAATATTTAAAAACACATAAGCTGTTTTAAAGAAGCATGTTAGGCTTAGTGGAAAAATCTGAGTCCACAGCTAGAAAACTTCAATTCTCAAAGGCACTCTGCAGTTTTCCTTACTGTTTTTATCAGATTCATGCCAAATTTTTTCCTTTTGGATTCACAGGTGAAGGAGGAATGATGCATTAGGGAGGCCAGAATAGACTTTTGTCTGCATGGCAGGAAGAGAGTGTTGTGGCAGAGTTCAGTTTCAGTGGATCTGGAGCCTTTGGCTTTTCACCACTGGAGATGACCATTCTATCACTGGGATATTAGAGTACATACTGGGCCATTGTTGTGCAGTACAGGACAGCCCTAATTCAACAGGAGGGTCAGACTTGCTGCATATCCATAGGTCTCCAGACCTACGTGCACAGAGCTTCAGTTTCTCTGTCACCTGCATCTGGCACAGGTAAGCATCATTCCACTCCTAAGACATTAGCCTGACCCACTGTTCAATCTTTGCCTCACACTGCAGGGTTTGCCTCCTACGTTTACCAGAATTGGTATTCTGTCTGGAACTCTGTGTTCATGAAAGATTCATTTCGAGGACCATTTACATCCTACCAAAATGGGAGTGGTTCCACATCTTAGCAGTCAAAAATGGGGGGTTTGTGACTGCTGTGGCTGTGTCGCTGTTGACTGCAGCCTCCTCTGATTACGGCTTTTTTTTGTTGCTCTCCTTTCCCATGTAGTGTGATATTCATAGCCTTATTCTTCCTTCATTAGGGACATTGTGCACTACATCCAGCAATAGCCAATATTCATAAAGCACTAGTTCCTGGCATTTGTTCTGAAGCTGAATGGCACCTCTCCCCACAAGCCCCTTTGATTTTAGTAAGATAGATGAATAAGCTACCTTGATGAATAAGGTACAATTCCCTAGGAAAAACAGTGCTTCTCTATCTTCCCTTGAAGGTGCCCTTATCTCTACAGTAAAAACATCAGACCCAGAGACATTTCAGAATACTTTTTTGGTCACAACATTAAAAAAAATCCTTTTGGCTTTATGAATTTTCTTACAAATCCCCTTCTACTGCAAAACATCTAGAATGTAGTGTGCTGCCTTCCCTCATGCTGTTTCCACTTGTGCCTCAAGCTTTTCGCAGCACAGACTTATCTATTATGCTATCACTTCTAAGCCATGCTCAGTGATGGAATTCTTTTTGTATGAGTTAACCCTATATTCCATATGAAAGCAGAATTTTGTCTAGACCCCAGCTGACAGTTTCTTTCACTGAAGCAGGGACAAACATGCTTGTTAAATGAGGAAATGCTTTTAAAGTGCAACCTGTGGCTTTTAAAGCACACATGTTTCTCAAGTCCCTCCATTCAAATACCAGGTCTGTGTCACACAACTGGCAGCAAGACCATGCTGGCGCAGAGGGACACTGGAAGGTGACAACCCCAACCTGTGGGAGCCAGCGAGCCTGACATCACCAGATCACAACAGGATCCAGTTCAGCTCTCAGCCCAGCTGTGACTCACAGTAGAGCAGCAGGAAGACAGAGCTGTCTCTGCTTGTCAGTCACTGTTGTAACTCTCCCTTCCCACCCCTGCTGTCTTAAAGCCTTTAAAATATTTTGGTGTGCAGTTCACAGGCGGGATCATGGGATCATCCCTGCATGAACACTTACACAAAATCTACTGCATTCTCAGAGAAGCAACTCAGCAGATTCAACAAAATGGTTTTGTTACAAAAAAACATTAATAAAACGTACTCAGAAGCAAACTGGTGGACTTGGAAAAGCCATTGTATTCAACGGAGCAAGTGATGTTGATGTCTTTGGTCACGTTGTGCACCAGTCTTCCAGTGACGTTGTATGGGCTGTTGTTGGACTCGGACACCCAGCTGGCATTCCACTCCACAGACATGTTGTTGAGGGCTCCGGAGATTTTGGGCTTGGGGAAACCTCCATGAGAAGAACACGTTATCACCATCTCAGTTGCTTCGCAAGAACTAGCGGATACTTCTGCTGTTACGTTCGGCTTACTGAAGTCAGCTGAAGCAAGAAAGGTTTAGTTACCAATCTGTCAGGCCACAGCGAGGCCTGCAGTCCCCATCACCCATGGTCAAAGCAAAGATTCCCTCACAGGGCATTCACCATGTCTTCCATGGCCTCTGCTGCCCATAATCTAGGATACCAAGCAACCAGTAACTAGTGAAGGAAACTTCAACACTGCTCAACACTGCGTGCCTGACCAGTGGCAAGCAAGAAGAGACACAGCTTTCCTTCCAAGCCCACTGTCTGCTGAGCTGCCAATGTCATCCAGTCTGGAAAGGCTCTTCAGACATCCCAGCCTGATTCCGGCAGGGATAAGGGAAGCTTTTCCTTTCCTGATCCCCATGATAACTGTTCCCATTTCACCCAAGGGAGCAGAAGTCTACCACAATTATTACAGCTGGCCTGTTAAGACAGCAAGGGGATTTCCGGCCGGAAAGAAACTGGAGTATTTGTGGACAGGAAGAAATCCGTAGTTTCACATTTTTCATGCAGTTAACTCCTCAACCCTCATGGTTAAAGAAAGTGTTGGCAGTGCACTTCCCTTTTTTCATATCAGTTCCCAGAAAGATCACTAAATTTGTCTCCTTGCACATATGCCCACCATGCACTCAGACCAGCAGGAAATGACCAAACCTCAGAAGCTTGTCTTTTTTTTGTTGTTGCCTAATCTCCTTCCAGATGAGGAATGCTCCTTCACTGACTTGTCTGCAAGATTTGTGTAACTCTGTGCTATTAAAGGTATTTGAATGTATGTATATATTTATATATATTACCAGTATGTCTGTCTTTGGTTGAGATCAACCACCACAAAAACACTGATGGAAATGGAAAATGTCAATGGAACTTTTTGTGGCCTTTAAGAGAAGATTCAGATTCATTTTGAGCAAAGGAACTTGGTTTCTTTAATGTAAAAAGCCTCGAAGTTCCATCTGAATTCAACTTTAGGCTGTTGAGTTGCAGTACAGCCAGTGAGCTGGCCAGCCCCCCAGAGCCTGGGCCCCACAGCGGTTGGATGCAGGGCTGGGATGCTGCCGTGGCCACCCCTCTCCTCTTTTGGCTTGAACCCTTGCCAGGCACCACGGGCTTGGTCTTGCTTTGCCCCAAAGACAGCAGGGGCTGCCTCGGGCACCCACCAGCAGTGATACCTGGGGAGGGGTCCTTTCACAAAAGGGAAGCATCAAGGGGAAGAGGTTGGGCTGGGGGTGGGGAAGAAATTTCTGTACCTGGGGTGGCTTTAGAAAGGTAAGAAGGGAGGCTGGTGGAATGGAAACAGTTAACACACCTTCCAGCACTCTTTCAGGCATCCTGATGACAGTCTCCGTGCTACACTAAGAATAAGCCTGGAGGAGTGTCCTTTACCCCCAGAAGCTGCACTAGAGAGCCTCAGGTGTCAGGAAGCAATCCACCTACCTGTAACAAAGAGGATGACAGGCTCATCACACACAACGACTGAGTTGCGCTGAACTACACACTGGTAAGAGCCATTGTCCAGGATTTCCATGGGGGAGATCCACAGGGTGAGGTTCCAGGGGTCCATCTCTGTCCGGTTCTGGTACCGCTTGTGGCTGGAGATCATATTCCCCTCTGAGTAGGCCAGCACCACATCCTTAATGTTCTTCTGCCAGTAGACCCGGTAATTCTGTAGGCTTTCTGAGCTGGGAATTTCGTAACAGCAAGGCAGGCTGACCTTTTCCCCCACTTTGCTTTTGACTACTTTCTTCTCCAGTGCTTGGCCTGTAGGTGAGGGGCAAACCAAAGTCAGGTGAGATGGTGGTACAACCTTGTACCAGGACTTGTTGCCTAAAGCTCACCTCTTTTGGCTCTGACTGCTCATGTCTCTCATCACCCACTGAGCTATTTTATAGCTTCAGCTCTGCACTGAGGGGAGCTCTCCCTGCTCATTGCCTTGCACATCCTGCTCCACTCCTACTTAGGATCGTGAGCCAGCGGGCACACAACGATTGCTGCATGCATTGCTGAAGGCAAAGGCAGGAGAGTTACCTTCCTGAACAGAAATTTTGCTGGCCCCTTTAAAAGCAGGGATAGAAACACATGCACAAAGTGCTATCTCCTTTGCTCTCCCTTTTCAGAGCTCAGTGTTTGGAAAATCTGTGTCACTCTCTGGTTGGTTCCCTGCATGCCTAACAGGGACTATTAGTTCAGGGGGGTTGGGGGTTTTTTGCAAGTTATTTTTTTTTTGTAAAAGAAAAAACCCCCAAACTTTCAAGAACCCCAGAAACTAGAATCAACCCTTCAATGATAAACAAAGGTTGCTGCCACACTGTCATCAGCCTTCCAGCATTAGCAAATGAACAATTTTGTCTAGTATAGCTAGAACAAATTTATATTTGTGAAAGCCCATGGGCCTCTCTTTGGATGACTTGGAAACCAGCAGAGACATTCTCCAGCTCCTGCCCAGCGAATGTGCCAGTGCCATACCTAGAGTACGGGCACATGCCTGCAACAACAAGCTGAGACTCTAGCAGGGTGAAATTAGGTACAACTTTGACCACATTAGCAGTAATCCCCCTACTTGGCATTATGACTACTATGCAGCCTGCTCCCACGATCGGCCTTGCATTCCCACTCCTTCCTCTTTCCAGTGGGCAGACGCTCGCAGGGGCCAGGGCCTGACATACGAGGGAGCAGCCTAGCAAGGAGCTCCTGCTGCTGCTGAAAGGTGACCCAGCATTGACACACGGCCCTGTGCTGCACCAAGGCCAGGACAGATGGCTGGGCTTCCACCTGAGTTAGTGCAAGCCTGGGGACGGTGTGCACCCGGCTCTGCTCGTCCAGAAGGGCAGGTCACTTTATGTTTGCCCTGCTTGCCTCAGCCTCGCTACCTTAGCACTCATCTCCAGTGGTGGAAAATGGATATCCATCTGTTACACTCCATTGATTGAGAACAGAAAAACAAGGAAATAGCTGTCTTCAGGACAGAAAAGATTCAGATTCCCTCTTCTTTCCCTGAAGAACACATCCCAGTAAACAGGTCTGAGAGAGGAAGCAGGAAAGTTCTCATAGGCAGTGTGTCACTGATGGGGACAATGCAGCATCACCAATCAATGGAGGTGAGAGCCCATGTGCAAAGCCTCTGCCTCAAGTGTGAACAAAGCTGAGCCTAAGAACTGCCACCCTCCCAGCAAAGTCTGGCTGACACTTGGTAGTCCCAGCTAATGCCTAACTGCAGCCATGCTAGACACAGGCGCAGAGTGCAGCACTCGGGGTGTGACTGGGATGCTGTGGCATTCAGATTCAGCGGCCCCCGAGGCAGCCACAAGCTGGCTGCCTGCCGGGCCTCATTTGCTTAGCGGAGACTCAGGGGCCCTGGGGCTGCTGTCACACTGCGAGACCCCTGTGGCACAGCACACTGACCTGTGTCCCGTGGCACACCCCAGTGACCTGCTCACAACCCCACAGCTGCCGGTGCTGCAGCCAGTGCCCTGCCACAGCTGGATCTGGGGGCAGCACCGGGGGGCTGCTTGCTGAAGTAAAGCCCAGACTGCAAGTCTGGCACAGAACATTTAACAGACATGTAGATGTGGCACCTAGGGACATGGTGGACTTGGCAGGGCTGGGTTAAACGTTGAACTCAATGATCTTAAAGGTCTTTTCCAACCTACATGATTCTGTGATTCTACGAAATAAACTTTCACTCCCTTCCCCTGCTGCACCAATGCCCCTGAACCCACCCACCCCAGTCCACTTGCATAGCATACTTTACATTAAATCTGTAGGAAACACACAAAAAAATACTGTGGAGGTCCTAGTGTCACTATGGAATGTTTTAATATTAATTAAATAAAATAGAATACATAATTACATTAGCAACTTCTTATTTAACTGGTTTCCCTCCATTCAGCCACTCCACTGATCTTCCAAAGGGAAAGTTTCAATTTTTCCCCCCCACTACCTGTACTTCCCCTTGTAATGCATTGCAGATTCTGAGCAACCAAACTGCAGCAGACCAGAAGCCCGCTCAGCCCACTGACCTCTGTCAGCCAGCAACTGGTAGAAAAATGGTAGAAAAACTAGTTCTTCCACACCACACAGGATAAAAACTGCCTCATCTTGCCAACTTTTGGCAGCCTGAAATTTAGGGATATCTTGACATCAGCAGTTTAAATGCTACGGTTAGACCTACGCTTCTGGAAAGAGTTGTTGCCCTTTCAGGAATGTACATTTATTTTTAGCTTTCACAACATCCTCTAGCAACGAGTTGCACAGTTTGATTACATGCTGTGTGAGAGAGCATTTCCTTCTGTTCACCTTAAAAGCAGCCCTCTTTAGGCTGTGATTCTTGAAGTTCCTTCTCCTGCACCTCTGTGCACATTTGTGTGTATGTGTGTGTTTTTATCCTTGACCACATCTTTGCTTTTTCTCACAGTTCAGCTCTTACTATTGTTGGAGAGATTCCAAAGAGCAGCCAGTCAGACAACCAGTCAAAATTTGGGATTGTGGCCTGATAAAGACAATTTTCTATTTTCTTTTGCAGCAATAGGGGAAGAGTAGGGAAGAGTAGGCGTACAGTAAATGTCAGGGTGATATCACATCATGAGTTGCATGAGGTTCTCTGTACCTTGCCCCTAAGAGTCTCCTTTGCAACCAAAAGGAGAACAAAAACCTTCTCGGGAGTACATGTGCAGGGGCTGGAAACTCCTGCTGATGTCATGTCTGCCCTTAAAAGGCTCTGCACCCTTGAAACTGCAACCTGAATGCTGCAAGTCTGAAGGAACCAAAGTCCATGAGGAGTCATTCAGCCCTACAAAAGTCCCCTTTCACTTTAAAGGTGAACTGCAAAGCAAAAATGAAAATTCAGTTCTGTCCCATTTCTGTGCTGAATGCTCTCTGTAACCAGGCTGTGGGGAAGGTATTCACCATGGAAATAATTTTTAATGACTCTTCTAGAAAAAGATCCCTCCTCTTCCCAGCCCTCTGAAGCCCAGCCCTCTCCCTTGCCGTGCACACACATCGCTCTGTCACTGGACACCCGTGGCATGTGGCAACACTGAACTGATGGAAGGGCTGACTTCCTCTTCCCTGGGTAGAAAATCCTGTTTCATTCAAACTACGCCCCTGCTGCAGATACCCCGTACAGCAGGGCTGGTTAGAACAGAGAGGTGAGTATAGAGGAAAATCATTCCTTCTTGTTTGCTCCAAGAATCAGCAAGCAGGAGAGTTGTTGAGCCTGCATCCCTATTTCCTTCACTCTTTGCCCAACCCTTGACTCAGAAATTCCTCAGCCACAGAGAGCTTTGTTATCCTGATCGCACATGCAGTCAGACAGTGCATGAAAGCAGATTTCCTCTGGGACAGAGGTCCTGCAGAGACATTTGACAGTAAAAGGCAGCTAAAGACCTAGCAATGCTCTGGAGAAGCAGCATCAAACTGCTGGAAACCTTCCTATAAGTCCTGGTGAACAGAAGCTCTAAAGCCATTCTCTTTTGCCTGTGTTCCCCATTTCTCTGCCCCTCTAAGCCTTGCTTTGCTTTTTTCCTTCTGGTTCCCTATTTATCTTTGCAACAGCAGCTGGTGTCTCTACTTGTAAATTAACGGCATCACTGGCTTTGCCTAGGACCATGCAGCTGGGATTGGCACCCTGCGGGTTGCTGACACCTTCCTCACCCTCTGTCTGTGCGTGGGCTCAAACAGGGACTTGGGGCAGCGCTGGGAGGAGCTGCACAGCACGAGGGGGTGAGGTAAGGGCCCTTCTGGTAACTGTGGACCTGCAGTTTTCTCCTGGTGGCCATCCCCTGGGTCAGTGTGAGAATCACGCCTAACAGTGCCCAGGTAATTCTGCAGCTCAGACCCCTCATTTTCTGTGAACAGCACATTCACCCCCAACGAGCATGATTTATCCTTTGAGGGTTATGCAGTATTTTGCAGGGATTTCCAAGCAAGACAGATAATCAGTTGAAAAATCAAGCTGTTTTGAAAAGCTGAGTCTTTAAAAGACTAGACACTCCCCCTTGATCTTTTCCTTATCCCAGGAGATTTTACCAATGAGGAATGAGATTTTACCAATGAGATTCTTCCCAGGATTTCCATGGAGTCAAAATTCAGCAAAAGTCCTGTGCTACACGGGAGTATGTGAAATGCTTTGTATTTACATCAGTGACTCTTGTGAATACACTGATGACAGAAAGACCCTGTTAGATGCCCACATAACCTCTATGTGGAGACATTGGTTCAGAAGTGCATAAAGACATTGCCTTTCTCTGTGTTTCACTGTAAAGATCCTGTGCAATAAGAAAGATGGGATGAAACAGAGAAATGTGGGTTCTCTTTATGGAGTCTGTGACTCATATTAACCCAGGCATGAGTGCCTGATAAGCCTCCGAGGCTCATTCTACACAGACTCCATTCCAGCAGGTTCAGGCATGCAAAGAGAGGTCAAATAAAAAGGAGATGTGGCCCTTTCACCTTGCACAACCCCAAGCCCAATTCCTGATCACAAACCACAGGCCTGTGGCTGCTCTGGCAAAGCAAAGCAGCTGCAAATCCAGATCACTTTGCTCAGGTCAAGTTCCCTTACTCATCCCAAATGTGCTGAGAGACGGGAGCAGAAAAGGTGTCCCCAGTACGATGCAGTTCATTTGGCAGTGATTCCACTCAATCTCAATTCCCTGAACTCACTCACACTAGTCAGGTGTGCCTGCAGCATTTAAGTGACAGGATTAATCCTAGTGTATGGTGATGTCATGGCAGGTCTGAGGTAGGGAAATGGTCTGAACAAGTTTTTCTCCTTGCTTCTGTGCTGTAACCTCAGGGTACCCTGCTTGGAGCAGCATGGCAAGGGCATGGCACTCCTTGCATGGTTTTATGCACTTCCATCTTCATGTTGCCACATTTCTCCCAAAGAACATTGGTTTGCCCAGCTCTCTACTGTTGCTTTAGCAATTATTATAACATCTCCATGGTGTTTTGGAGTCCAACTCCGTCAGCAGCTTTCATTCCATTTTAATGCTGTTTTGTTTTGTATGTTTGCACATGTTTACCTTCAGTGAAGAAATCCTTGAAGCCATGAAGTGGCTGTGAAAAACACAGGACATTTTCCTGTGTCTGAAAAGTCAGCCTATCTTTGGGGATGCACACTAATCCCATCTTTTCCCAGAAACATGCTAACTAAAATGAAACCATCACCATTCCTTGTGCCCCTGGGCATACTTGGATTAGCAGTGGTATACTGGAGGTAACACTTGTTTTAGAGCGTTCACAAGGCACTCTCAACTCATCCTGGTGTTCAGTGTGGGCTGAATCTCTTAGGCACTCAGTACTCCTGCCAAAGCCCTCCATCCAGCTGCACTTTCCTTTACAGGTTGCAGACCAAAGCTCTGCTTTCTCCAGTCTTAACTGCAGCTCACCAGAAAGCAGATTTTGTACCACCCTGACTGCCTTTTGCCATGAAAGCCAGCACGGCAACCCAGCCAGAACAGAAATGAAAGGAAGCACTGCCACTGAGTCAAGACGTGATCAAAAACGTGACTTCCAAGGGAAGAAAACTCCATCAGTCCTCAAAACCAGTTCCACGATCTGCAATTAGTACCTGAGAAGACAAAAGGGAATCTGAAATACTTTGGCAGAGGGGCTCACTGCAGCGCTGGGGCGGCTCCAGCCAGCTGACACCTCTTGCTGCAGCTGAAGTTTCGGTCCTTGGCGAGATAACGATCTCCTGCTCTCTGAGTCAGCGCTGGGACAAGCCCGCTGCCCGGGTATGTCCAGCCTGCTGTGTTTATTACATGAGTAAGATCACAACTCTGCACAAGTCAGTTGGCAATTTTCTAATCTTGGCCCCAGCCAGGAGGTCAAATTCAAGCAAGGAGCTGGATATGAGACAAGAAGTACCTGGGGATGGGGAGTATATCACGTCTTAGACCTTCCCTTTGCTGCAGAGTGCTCCACGTGGGCACTGCTCAGGAAGGAGAGGACGGAGGGCTCGTTTATCTCCAGTGCTGGAAACCAGCAGGGACACACAGCAATGGGGAGAGAAGGACATCTCTGACTTGAAGAAAGGAGCAAAAGGAGGAGTCTTTCTGAACCTTCCCCCTTTCTCCATTCCCAGCCTGTGGAATATGACCCTGCTAGAATAAAAAAGGGCAGGGAGGGGACCCTAAATCTGGATGTCCCTAGAAATTTTGCATATTTTAGTTCCTTTAGAGATCAAATTCCTGCAACTTGCTCAGCAATCTTAAGATTTCTCAGTTTGGGGGCAGAAACTTAGATGTGGCAGTTGTGTAAGATGAGCTGTTGGGGGAGATTTGTCGCAAACAAAGACAAAAATAAATTTGTTAATTTTTTTCCCCTGCAGACTCTGTGTCTTGCTGACAGGATCACTTTGTACTTCCTCTATATTTATCTCCCAGCTGAAGATGTTCTCAGATAATTTTCCTAATTCCTCCAGTACCACTGCCATCCACACTGCTGTCTTCACAGCACAGTTTCTGAAATTGAGGTCCTCCCCACTGCTTAAGGCTGTTTTCTACAGTGCTTACTAAATCTGTCTCACATGCTCCCCAAGTAGCCAGCCCTCTCTTGAAACTAATAGAAGGTGAAAGTGCCCAGTAACTAGGAAAATCAAGTATGATACATCTCACATAAGCCCACTTCAAAGTGGAAAAATTACAAATTTTAATATATTTTCTTGCTGCTAAAGTACTTGCCCACAGCCATAGCAACCTTCACCAGTGCAGCTAACAACGCTGCAGGCCTGCCAGCCATTATCTTGTTAGAAAAACTGGTCTGTGCTCAGGCACTGACTCATGGATGCTCTGCAGACAGCCTTGACAGTCACCCTGCAGCTGGAAGATTGGCTGGAGGAGAGATTACACAGCCCTAGATAAAAGCACAGCATGGTGAATGGTAATTACCTGGAGGACGACTCAGGAAAGGGGACCAGAGCAGTCCAGAGCAGTCTGTAAGCTACAAAAGCTGCAGAGGGAGTGAAATGAGCCACTTGGGAAGGTGGTGCTGGAGGCACCATGCAGGAGCATTGCAGGACAGGGTGGTGCAGGGAAGGGGCATTCTGTGTGTCGGAACCAGTGTCTGACAGCAAGGTCTGTTCTCACTGAAGCACTTTCCCCAGCACAGGGATGAAATCTTTGTCTGCTGGGCATTTAAAACTACCCCAGAGGGCATCTGCTAAGGTGAAAGCAGTGGTATGCAGAGAGATGTGCTTCAATGGTCTTTTCTAACAAATTTCTACAGAATATGGCAGAATTCTGAGCTCACCGAAAGGTAAATGTCCTTTGAATGCAGGATAGGTAGAGATGCCACCATTAGCCATCAGTCAGCACTTTCTTTTCAGTCAGAGAGTCCCCTGGGACCACTGATATTTTAAAAGCATAACAGTGAAAAAGCAGAAGCAAAGCCTCTGGCATTTCCGTGTTGGGAAAGATTTACATACTCTCAAATGAACTCCTGAGACTCCCAGAGGTGATGCCCCTCCAAGGGGGGAGAACAGCTACAATTAAACATAAGGTTAATCTATTTAAAAACAAAACTGACCTCCTTTTGCCAAGTGAACAGACTTCACTGTATCCAGCACACCTGCCTTGCCACTTTATGAAAGATACCACATCTACAAGTGGACAGCATTTATACTAGGAAACGTATGTTTTAAAGGAAGGAGAAACTTCCAGCGAGGAGAAGAGAAAGCTCCAGTGATACCTTAGAGCAGTCTTCCAGTACCTAAAAGGGGCCTGCAAGAAGGCCGGAGAGGAACTTTTCACATGGGCGTGTAGTGATAGGACCAGGGAGAAATGCCCTAAGGTGAAGGAGGGAAGGTTTACATTCAATAATAGGAAGAAATTATTTATTGTGGGAGTGGTGAGGTGCTGGAACAGGATGCCCAGAGAAGTTGTGGATGTCCCATCCTTGAAGGTGTTCAAGGCCAGGTTGGATGGGGCTCTGAGCAACCTGGTCTAGTGGAAGTGTCCATGGGAAGGAGGTTAGAACAAGATGAGCTTTAAGGCCCTTTCCAACACAAACAATTCTATGATTCTATGGGAACTTCTCTGAATATATGAAATTCTCCCCCAGCCTGACATGACCTTGGAAAGCAGTCAGACAACAAACTCATATTGTTCTCATGCCTTCCCCATGCAAGCAGAGGGGATCTGGCTCCCCTTTCCCTTCCAATCCCACATGCTCCCCCTTGCAGGGCTCTCCAGTCTGGTTTAAGACACCATTGTAAAAGCAAACCGGCACTGAAGAGAGCGGGCTGGCCTCTGCAGAAAACTAACTCACCACAATTAGTAAAAACTTCCACTGCAAACTTTGTGTGTTTCAATGCAGGAATGTTCAACGTTCACATTGCAAAAAGGACACAAATGTCTCAGTGATCCAAGAAATGCAAAAAACTTGTTGCAATCAGAGCAACATGAGGTCAGTGGAGCTATCTGGGTTCATTCCGATCTAACTGGAAAAAGGAAATGATGTGGGTGAAAGGAACATTTGACCCACAGCTTTACAAATTTAGTATTAAGGCATATAACTGTATTCTGTGTGTAAAATGTAGCTTGTTTAACTTTCTGTGGGTTTTTTTTCTAAAGAATTCTTTCATTTAAAAAACACACAACAGAAGAAACTAAAAGAGAGTCTATAAGCAAAAGCAGAAGGCTTTAGTTGGGTTTCTGTTTCTCCAGACAAGCTCTTACAAGCAGGTTTCACTCTGGATAGACTGACAGACAGAAAAAGGAGTTCCTTAGTTCTGCAGCCCTTGTTTTTGAAGTAAAGACATTTTTTTTCTGCATGTCTGGAACGGAAGGAGACAGAAACTCATACAAAAAAAGAAATTTAAACAACATCTGAAGGCACTAAGAGGAATAAGGCAGAAACTCAATTTGCATCCAGTGATTGAGTGGGCAAATCCGGTACGTAAAGAAAAATTTCTGCCATCTCCACCGTGAATTCTGCTCCAGCACAACCTGTACCGGAGCAGGCACAAAACTAGACACCAAGCACCTAAAGCTCAGTGCTAAAGACTTCAGTATTTGGGGGTGGTCACAAAACAGGGAATCTTTCTCAGCCCTCTTTGTCCCTTTCTGAAACCAGCTCCACTCCAAACTCTTTGTTGGCAGTAACACGAGGGAGGGGATTCCCAGAGTGAGTTACTTGTGAGCCAGTGCTTGCTCACAATGCGGGGGGAAGTAGATATTCCCTTTTACTTCCCAACTCTTCAATAGCTTAGAAAAGCTATAGGGAATTTTCCTCAAAACTTCTCAAAAAATTTCACCATTGGGAAGAAACCAAGAGCTAAGTGGTCCCCAGTTAGAAGAAAAGACTCCAGGGAAGTTTAAAAATAGTCCATGGACACAAAGCCAGGCTGGCTGAGTCCCTGCAATCAGTGCCTACGACTTGTTTGCACACAGGGCAGGGAAAGGTCATACAGAGCAACTTTTAGCTCTATTTTCCAAGTATCACAAACTGGAACTGAGAACATCCTACAGTTTGTAGGTAAGTGTGAAGGTGCAATGGCAGGACAAAAACAAGCCCATGGGAATACTGGCAGTGTATTCAGATCATAAATAAAAAAGTTGGTGCTGTAATCAAGGCTGTTCTGCCACTTTTCCGCTGTGCTGAGACAGCAGGGTGTCCATGGACATTGGAGTCTCCAGCAGCAGGTGACATCCCAGAGGCAGCTCTGGAAATTACACTGGCATTTTAGTGGGTCTGTCGTGGTT